>JAREIS010000592.1:0-52500 GCA_030060385.1 Muscicapa striata striata
AATGAAACCAGCCTCTGCTGCTCCCCTCTAGAGTAAGGACAGAGCCACCGTTGCTGTCAGCACAGGGTGGGGGTGGCAGGCAGCTGGAAATGCCGATGGGAAGGGTCCGTTCGTGACGGCCAGGCGGGCAGGCTCCTCCGGCTGGCGAGCAGCCTGGGGCCGGCACCGCTTCCCGGGCGAGCAGGCAGGGGAGGCTGAGGGGAAAGAAGAGAGGCGGCCCTGCCTCTGCCGGAGCAGAGAGGCAGCCGAGACCCTGCCTGGGCAGACAGGCCGAGCTCCGACATCGGAGAGGGGAGGGAGGAGCCGGCACCCCCTCCTTCTCTGGGGTGGCGGTGCCGACAGCTCCCTCTCTGCAGGCGGGTCGGGGTCAGCCAGCATCTCGGATGGAGAGGGCCAGCACGACCCCCACCTTTCAGGGGTGGCACTGGCCCAGCAGCAGGCAGATCAAGCGATGGCCCCGGCACGGTGGAGGGGCAGGCTGATGGCACCTCATTCTCGGGAGTGAGTGGCCCCACCAGGGCAGGGGGGCCACCCCCCTCAGGCAGCGCGGGCTGCACGGGGGGGCTGCTCCCAGCCGGCGGCTGCTGCGAGCCATTGCCCGGCGCCGTTAAGGTGGTGTGGCCAGGATAGCACACAGATTCTTCCTCGCTCTGTTTTGAACACCTCGCTCTCTGAACTCACCTCGCTCCGCAAAAACCTGTCTCATCTTCCAAAAACTTAGATTAATGGTTGCCCAGGTGGTGATCAGGGCAGACTGAGACATCTCCTTCCTGGCAGCTGTCCACAATAGGTCCATCAACCCTTTGCAAGTGTCCATAAAAGAAACTTCTCCTTCATCCTCCAAAAACCCATGTTCTTTTGCCCAAGCCAGTAAAGCAATCAAGTACTTGTCTGGGACTGGGGCATCCAGGCCGTCAAGGACATCCCTCCATTGTCAGAGAATAATTTTCTCTCGTTTAGATAAATGGATCCCCATTATTCGGAGTTTCCCACCTAGCTGCTATGCTGGGAGGGTGGGGGGGAACACAGAGTACCTCTCTCAACGGGGAAGAAGGATCACAGAGCTGCTCGCGGTTCCCGCTGTCGGGGTTGCCGGTGTGCGATGAGAGATGGCACAGCCTCCGCTCGGGCGGCTCGAAATGAGCCAACAGGCTCCTGAGCTATAAGCTCATATTACCTCTCGGTGGGAGAGGAGAAAAGCCGGCATTTTTCACGGATTTTCCATCCTGCCGTAGTCAGGCAGGTCTCTGCAATGTCGCAGATGGCTCTCTCTGACTCCGGCCGTCTCCTGGCTCCGGTCTTGGCCCCAGGTTCGCAGTCCTGGATTTCCGGGATTCAGCCTGGTCTGCAGGCTGTCAGCTCCGAGTTTTCTCGGTGCTGTTCGTCAGTCAGAGATTGTGGGCTTCAGTGAAGCCACAGGCTGAAAATTGTAAAGGCCTAGGCCTTTTCTCACAGGGTCTGAGTTCCTTTCTCAGGCTGTGAAACTTTCTCAGGCCTAGCTGAAACCTTTCCCATGCTAGGGCCTCTGTCTGTACTGTAAACATAAGAGAAAGAATCATAACATAGATAGCACACCTGCTGGATCTATGGGAGAACCAGAGACGAGAGCTGTCTCTCGGTCTCTCCAATGAACTATCTGTATTTTGCTTTGCACGAACTGTATTATAAAAAGCCACAGCTTTCTTCAATAAACTGCACTCTTTCTTGCATCAAGTAAGAGAGTTGCCATGTTGCTGTCTCCTCTCGCCGCTCCGTAACCATCTCAGGCAGCAACATTTGGCGGTCCCACTGAGATAACAACATTTTGGAGCTCCCACCGAGAAACGACATTTGGGGGTGTCAGCGAGATCGTTACTCCAGCGGATCGGGATTGCTTTCAGCGATCTCTGACGAGCGAACAGCACCGAAAAACTCGGAGCTGACAGCCTGCATACCAGGCTGAATCCGGAAAACCAGGACTGCGAACCTGGGGCCAAGACCGAGCCAGGAGGCCGGAGTCAGAGAGCCATCTGGGACATTGCGGAAAAATCCGTGAAAGTCGCCGGTTTTTCCTGCTCTCCACCGAGACAGCACGGAGCCGTGAGGAGCGCGCGGAGCTCCCAGCGTCCCCGCTGCGCGGAGCGCGCGTGGAGCGGAGCGCCCGGAGCGGAGCGGCCCGGGCGAGCCGTGCCATCTCTCATCGGCACACCGCAACCCTGACAGCGGGAACTGCGAGCAGCTCTGCGAGCCTTCTTCCCCGAGAGAGGTACTCTTTTTCCCCCCACCCCTCCCAGCATAGCAGCTAGGTGGGAAATTCGAATAATGGGGATTCATTTATCTAAACAAGAGGAAACTGATTTGATTGCTTTGTTAACTTGGGCGAGAGAGCATGGTTTTTCAGAAGAGGCAGGAGAAGTTTTTCTGGACAAATGGGAAGAATTAGGGGACCTTCTGTGGACAGCCCTCCAGAAGGGAATGTCGCAGCCGGCCCTCTAATGCTCACCTGGGGGACAATTAATCGAAGTTTTTTGGAAGATGAGACGGGTTTTGAGCGGAGCGAGCAGGCTCAGAACCGAGCGAGGACAGATCTGTTTGCTATCCTGGCCACACCACCTTAACGGGCGCTGGGCACTGACGGCTCACAGCAGCCGCGGCTGGGAGCCGCCCCCGTGCAGCCGCGCTGCCTGAGGCGGGCGGGCCCCCGCTCTGGGGACGCTGCTCGCTCCTGACAAAGAGGTGCCATCGGCCTGCCCCCCGTGCCGGGGCCATCGCTTGATCTGCCTGCTGCTGGGCCAGTGCCACCCCTGCAAAGGTGGGGGTCGTGCTGGCCCCTCCATCCGAGACGCTGGCTGACTCCCGACCCGCCTGCAGAGAGGCTGTCGGCACCCGGCCACCCCGAGAAGGAGGGTGCGGCTCCTCCCTCCTCTCCGATGTCGGGAGCTCGGCCTGCCTGCCCAGGCCGGATCTCGGCTGCCCTTCTCTGCTCCGGCAGAGGCAGGGCCGCCCTCTTCTCTTTCCCTCAGCCTCCCGTTCGTTCGCCCGGGAGCGGTGCCACCCCAGGGGCTGATCTCGTCAGCCGGAGGAGCTCTGCCCGCCTGTCCGGTCATGAACGGACCCTCCCCGGGCATTTCCAGCCGCCGCCGCTTCCACCCTGTGCTGACAGCAACGACAGCTTTGTCTTTACTTTAGGGGGAGCAGCAGGGGCTGGTTTCATTCCTGCAGTGGTCAAGGAAGGAGGGAGTGCTGGGGCAGATGTCTCTGATACTCAAATCAGAGAGATTCAGAGTTTTCCTGTGCCTGATGGTGTCTCTATGATAGAACAGCGAGATTGGAAAAAGAGAAAGAAAGTATCGTGTTATTGTGAATCACCTTTGCCTCATTTCAGGCTTCAGATGAGACACGCCTAGGTCCTTCCTGCTGACCTGCAAGGTGTCCACCCTGACCTGCACCAGGGGCACAGTGTGATCACAGCTCAGCCTTTCACTTGCTGACCAGCTCACCAAACACCAACCAGATGAAAACACTGAGCAGATCATCCCTCTACAAGCAGGGAATGGACATTTATCTGTTCATGTTGGAACTGTCAATATAGTTTTCATTGTTATATTAGAATAATCACTTAGTGATTTGATTTTCACTGTTTGATAAGTCGGGTGAATGGTGATGGTTTTGTTATTGTATTAAAAGTAAGCTTTGCCCAGCCATTCCTGCATCCCCACGCTTGTCGGGGTGGGGTTGGCTGCTGGCCCAGCAGATGTGTCTCACCTATGTGTTCGTGTTTCCCCTCTCTTTAGGTGCCACACTGCCACAGGGTCATACCCAGCCCCCAGCATACTGGCAATCTGAGTCACCTCCTTGCTGAATATGCCCACCACTGGGAGAGTTCAGGTGAGGCCCTCCCCCTTGCTGACCCTCTCACCTGGCATCAGCAGGGGGTTTCTGTGTGCAAAGGGGCACAGAACCAGTGGGGCTGTCCTTGATGAGAGGGTTCCACTGTCCCCGAGCAGGGAACACTTTGTTGTCCAGGCAGCAGAAGCAGCTCCCAGCCCTGCTGCCCACCAGTGAGCCCTGGGGCTCTGCGGAGCCTGCACCCACATGCCAGGCCCAGCCCACTCCTCCCTGCCCCAGGACCATCCTCATCGCTTCCCTGCACAGGGACTGTGGGCACTGCTGCCAGCTTTCCTGTGGCCACTGCCACCAGGAAGGAAAACGCTCCCTCTGGTGCTAAGGGCCCTGGTGACACTGTCAGACAGAGCTGAGACGGTGAGCAGGCTTCTGTCAGGGACAGACATGTGGCACCTGGAGTCTGAGGTCTCAGGGAAGGTGCTGGTTTGACCTGAATTCTGAGTCAGGTGCCGGGGTGACTGCTCCAAATGCCCTGCCTGCCATGATGTGGCCTGGTGGCTGCATGGAAATTGACCAGGCAATGAAATTCTCACGGAATGGAAACTGTCTTTCATAGGCAAGAAAAATGAAGAGTCTCCTGCAAGATTTGCTGCGACTCCTGTGCCATCCGTCTCGGGAGAACTCAGTGATGGCCCTGGAAATCTTCCACAATGTGATGGATCAGCTGGAGAGCAGAGAGGCCAGCTCCATGGCTGTGATAATGGTGTATAATCTCTTGGACCTCTTTGATGCAGTAAGGCTGATGTGGGAGCCTGAGCCCCACAGAGGGGCCCTGGGCAGTGACAGCTGCCCTGCAGCCCAGCCCCCTGGGAGCAGCACTGGGAGCAGGTCCCGCCCCCTGGGCCTCCTGGGTGCTGGATTCTGGGCCTTGGGACCCTGCAGCATCGCCCTCGCCTCGGCCACCTCAGCTCAGCCTCTTGCTGGCCACAGGCAGGAGCTGCTGTGTGTGAAGCTCAGCTTTCCTCCTTCCTACCAGAAGGAGGAGTATGTACTGGAGCGCTCCATCTGCCTCTTCAGAGACCTGCTGGGCAAAACAGTGTGGAGGGACAAGAAGGCCATGAAGAAAATGCCTGGAAGGCCCTGGTCCGCTTGTCCTTCACATGAGTGACCAGGCGCCCAGCGTGGCCAAGGTACTGATGTCCAGGCTGGGCAGTGACCCAGAGAGGGGAGGCTGACACCCCAGGGGATCCCAGGCTTTGGGGGTGAGGGCTGCTGGCAGTGGGCAGTGTTCCCCTCTGGGGAGTCCCTGGGAACCAGAGCCCGCAGGGCCGGACAGGCCGGCACGGCCATTTCCAGCCCTGCCCTGCCTGCCCCAGCAGGGCCCAGCAGCAGCCCGGCACAACCAAGGCCTGGACACGTGTGTCCCCAAAGGCTCCTCAGCCGTCCCCACCGGTGTCCCCTGCAGGGCTCTGCACCTCAATCCGTGCTCCTAAAGAGACCCCCAGGATGCTTTTGCAAGGGCATATCCCAGCTTCCCAAGGACACGGTCACCCCTGGAACAAAGCCCACGTCTCCTTCCACAGGCTCTGTGCCACCTCCCAGCTTCTGTCCTGCAGGCCTCCAGGAAGCCATCCTGGCTATAGCAGAGCCTCAAGTGGAAAGAGCTGAAGCACCTGGCAGACAGAGCAGACATGGAGGATGGGAGAGTACTTGGTGAGGACGAGCCTCAGGCTGGGCAAGCACTGCCCACCACACCGTGCTGGGGCTGTGAGCCCTGCAGCTGGGCCTGTCCTGGGCTGCTGCGGCCCAGGGCCCAAAGCCTGGAGCTGCACCCTTGCCCCTGTCTCAAGAACAGCAGCCTTCCCCAGGCCCATGGCCCCTCCATGGCCCCAGCATGAGGGTGGGCTCTGGGGCACAGGGCTGCTGGCAGGAGGGGCTGCTCCGGCCAGCTGGGGGCCTCTTAGAAATGCCCACCCCCCTGTGCTCTCCCCAGCTGGCCAAGGACAGCAGCAGGGCTGAATGGTTCGTGTGGGACAGCCAGCCCTACCTGCTGAGCCCTGAGGCCCCCATGCGAGAGGTGGCCCTCAGGTTAATTGGTGAGTCCCAGTGCCCAGGATCCCTCCTGGGGCAGCCTGGCCCCGTCCCCCCCAGCCCTGGGGCTGCCACAGGCAGGGCTGGGCCTCCCTGTGCCCACCGTGAGTGGCTTTGGTGGCCGCCTTGCCCAGTGCCACCCCCGGGCTGCTGAGGGGGTCAGGCGGGGCCAGGGGCCATGCTGCTGGATGTACACTGGGGAGCAGAGGCTGATGGAGCTCTGTGCCCAGGGCTGGCTGCACGGCACCCGAGAGAGCAGAGTGAGGACACCCTGGCTGAGGTCATCTTGAGTGAGTGGGGAGCGGGGCTTGGGGGAGCCAAGGGGTCTCTATAGCGTTAGGGGGGCCAGGGTTAAGCTAGCCCCCCAAGGTGCTACGAGAACCCAGATAGCTCAGGGGGGTTCAAGTAGCCCTTTGGCTACCTGCCAGCGAGGAAAAAGACTGAGACTTGTATCTGAATTATTCCAGAGACAGTTTATTCTCCGAAGGGAGTTCAGGCTACAAATCCGTTAGATACAGGTAGGACAGACGTATTTATAGATTTCAGAGGGATTCAGAAAAGAACCAATTAAAACACTAGTTAAACTCAATATTCAATTATATTTCACTTAACACTCTAAAAAGAGACCAATCACTGTGCTAAGTTGAACACCAATAAAACTCTAAAGTGATAAGAAGTTTTCAGGCAGAAATTGTCTCATGTGAGAGGAATTTTTCTTTGTTTCTCAGGAGAGAGCTTCCCAGGGATATTTTCCTGGGAGTTTTGTGTCACCCACAGGTCTCTGCACATACAGGGGCTCATCTGGGCTCTCTTTGTGTTGCAGAACTTGACGCACTGCACGCAAGTGAGAAGGATGCCTCCCTCCGTTCTCTGGCAGCTCAGACCAGCTTGATCTTGAAGTTTCTAAAACAGCAGCAAAGATCAAGGTTCTCCCTGCGCACGCTGCGCTGCTGGTGCCGCTGAGCAGAGAGGGACCTTCACATCAGGCTTGTCAGGGACACCAACTCAAACACCTGCTGAATGGTGAGGTGTGAAAGGATGCCCTGGCTTTCTAAGCTCCTTCTCAAAGTGCAGCCCAGCATTTCTGTGACCGCTGACTCCACCATCGCCCTGACTGGCAGGGACCCATTGTCCACAGCCCTGAGCATGGTGTGAGCTGGTCTAGAGTAACCCCGAGGTTGTGGCCAGTCGCCTCCTGGCTGCTCGCCCTCAGCCCTTCTGCTCTTCTGTCTGCCTCCCCAGGCTGGTCCAAATGAGGACAGAGCTGCTGCCTGTGGAGAGATCCAGATCTCAGTCCTGGGGAGGCTGCTGGGCCATCTTTTCAAGTCATTCAAGACAGAAAAAGCTGCTTGATGGCTCTGGATGGCCTCTGCACCCACTTCAAGTTCATCTGTCAGCAGGAAGGTAAGAGAAACTGTGGTGGGCTGCATCCCTGCACACAGCCACGTTCCCCTGATGCATCTGCTCGTCCTCCTGGGCCTTGTGATGGCCCCTTGTGTGCAGACACGGGGCTCACGTGGGCTCTGCTTCTGCCACAGAATTTGAAAGATTTCAGGCCAGAGAGAAGGATCCTGAGTGCTCAGACCTGGCTGTCTAAAATCCTTAGAGAGAAGTCCATGTGGCTGGATCCAAACCCAGCCATAGACCCTTCTGAACCATATTTTGTTCTAGAATGTGAATTGCCTGGTAGATATATAATTTATACTAGTAAACAAGATGTATAAATTATATAGATTACAAATATATAGAATTATATATAATTATATGAGTAAACAATATGAGTCATATATAATATCTCATGTATAGAAATTATATATATTATTAATATATACTATTTATATTAATTAGAGATATATTAGCTTTTGAAAGAAAATAAAAAATCTATTTAAAATTGATTACGTTAATGACTGCACCACAAGTAGCTCTGTACAAGAGTATAGTGCAACATTTTCAAAACAATATGGAAACACTTATGGTAAAGGTAGCAGAGCAGCTTGGGGAAGAACAGTGAGAATTGCAGGGGGAAAATGTAAGGAGGAATGGGTGATAAACATGATGGGACAAAATGGTGGGGAAACATGAGGGAACAAAATGGTGGAGAAAGTGAGGGGACAAAATGGTGGGGAAACATGAGGGGGGAAAAGCAGGGGAAAATGTGAGAGGACAAAAGCACAGAAAACAACAGGAGGGAAAAAGGGAGGGAAAAACGGTGGGGGAAGTCAGGAAGCCTGGGGAGTAGAAAGGTGGGAAATGGAAAGCAGAAAAGGACAGGAAACTTGAATGAAAAGGATGGGAAATGAGAGAAATAAAGGGTGTGAAACAGAAGGGAAGAAAAGGTGGGAAACATCAGGGAAAAAATGATGGCAAATGTGGGTGGACAGAAGGGCAGGAAGAGTGAGAGGGAACAAATGGCAGGAAACGTGAGGGGACAAAATGGCAAGAAATGTGAGGGGGAAATGGGGGATAGTGTGAGGGGAGAAAAGAGCAGGAAACTTGAGGGGAAAAAGGGCAGGAAACATCAGGGGAAAAAGAGGGGAAACGTGAGGAGATAAAATGTGTGCGAAAGACAAGGAGAAAAAAGGCAGGAAAGATGAGGCCAAAAATAACAGGAAATGTGAGAAGACAGATGGGAGAGAAATCTGAGAGGAAAACTGGTGGGAAACTTGAGGGGAAAAGGCTGGGAAATGTGAATAAAAATGGAGAAATGGTGAGAGAAATGACATGAGCCCAGGGTCTTTTGTTCAGGGTCCTGCTCAGATGCAGCAGCTCCAGCTGTTCCTGTGTCACTGCACTGTGAATAAATGGCTTAGTGGAATGAGACATCTGAGACTCTGCCATGGGAAACCTGGGGTTGAACTGGTGAGGAAACCTGGTCTGACTGTGGGTCTGCAGGGTGTGGGGACTCAAACAGGGACATGTGGGGTCACTGGAACCACTGCTGTGAAGGGGCTTCAGTCCCAGCAGTAAAAATCTCTGGCCTTGGGAGTTTTCACAGAGAGTCTCGGGAGTTGTATGAAGCAGAGTGAGGCAGAGTTCCCTGGCAGGTGCAAGAGAGAGGTATTTATTGCAAAAACCAGGCCTTTTAAAGCAGTTGGGCCATTATCAGTTACATTCCATTGAAGCACAACAAACGTAATTCAACCAACCACCATAAACCACGATGTGAACACATAATGGTTATATATAACTTGTTTTTCTACCTCTAACTCAGCTGAGTCACTTTCCCAAGTCCTTTCCTACTTAGCCATAGTAACAGGCCTGTGCCCTGATTTTAGAAGGATATCAAGGCCCTTACTTTATAAGGCTTTACCTACAGGTAACACAGTGTCACAATGGACCCTGCACCATACTGGCACTGGTGTCATCAGAATTTTGGCCAGCAATGAGAAGAGATTAGCAAAAGACCGAGCATGGAGAAGGGGAGTCAGAGTGCCGATGACAGCGAGCACGGCCAGTCACAATGGACACCACTGCAGGGGATCGGCCAGAGTAGCTCCCCACCCCTCCATGGAGCCACGCCACCCCCCAGAACAGCCAGCCTGAGTCTTTAAACCTCTGCCCAGGCAAAGCTGGTGGGCAGCAGGGAGGGCAGGGGCTGCCTTCTGCTCCGCTGTGCTCCAGCAGAGCCTGGGCCAGCCCCTGCTTCCCCCAGGGCAGCTGGGCACCCTCCCCGCCACGCGCTCTGCCTGCATGGCACTGGGGGTGTCCTGGTTCTGGCTGGGACAGGGTTCCTTTGGCAGGAGCAGGGAGGAGCATTGCAGGTCCTTGAGTTTATTCTGAACAGCCTCACACCATGTTCAGCAGTTGGAGGGGATGGGTCCTTTCTGCTCAGGGTGGTGGCGGAGTGAGTGGTCATGGAAGCGCCAGGTTGCAAAAGGTGAGCACTCGTGTGTGAATCAGGCTTCTGTTGTACACTCTGCCATTCATGCTGCCGCTCATTTTGAAACACTAATCTTAGAGAACTTAGGATTCTAGTTAAAAGATAGTTATTTACTAGAGTTAATTTAAAACAGATGGATAGATAGGCCTTGATGAAAATAAATAAAAGTTAGAAGAAACCGAGCTTGAGATGGTTATCTGAAACTTAAATAATTAATTGCCTGTTATTTTATGTTTGCTCAGCTGTGCTTGCAATGGGAAAAGATGAAACTAGTAAATAGATCCAAAGAAACACAAACAATTGCAATCACAAACTTATTCAAAGTCACAAAGGGAGGGAAATTGGAGTTCTCCCAGGAGTCATTTGTATTGTCATTGATAGAAAAGTTCGAGAGTTCAGGGCAAGGAAGACTCACCTTACTTCCTCTCTTTTTAAGACCTCTTCCCACAAAAATGACCCCAGACTTAATTCAAGAAGCCAACCACGCATGCTTAATAGCCATTCAAATTAATTACCATAGGAAGTGGGGAATGGGAGGTGCTGGTATTGCAAATAGGTAATCATTCTAAGCTTTGTCAATAAATAGACTCTGTGATCACCTGTAATTTTGCAGTGTGTATTAGGGTGTCTCCCCATGCTGCTGCCCAGCGCTGAAATAAACATACACTTTCTAACTTAAAATTGTTTGAGAGTCTTTCGTCCGTCACAGTTGAGCATTGATATTAGACCTATACTCACACTTTGGTAAATCACTTTCTTCCTGCATCATGCATTCACTTGCAGCTCCAGTGATCTGACATGTCCCCAGTTTAGTCCCCACACCCTCCACTCACACTGTCAGACCAGGTTCCCTCACCAGTTCCACCCCAGGTTTCCTGTGGCAGATGTTTCATTCCACAAACCCTTTAATTTATGGTGTAATGACACAGAAACAGCTTGAGCTGGTGCATATGAGAAAATATCCCTTGGGCTCATCATTGTACCATCCTTTCTGGTGTTTTGCACCTTTTCTTTTGCAACTCTTTTCTCCCCCCACATTTCCCACCATTTTTCCTCTTACACTTCTCACCTTTCTGTCCCCTCATGTTTTCCACCTTTTCTCCCCTTCTATTGCACACTCATTTTCTCTCTTATTTCCATCCATTTCCCTCCATTTTCCTGCTGATTTTTCCCTTTAGGTTTTCTGCCCTTTTCTCCCCTCTTGTTTCTCATCACATTTCCTGTCCTTTTGTCCCCTCTTGTTTCCCATTTTTTACCTAAAATATCCCACCATTTGGTCCTTTCCTCTTTACTACCTTTTCCCCCACACATTTTCAGCCCGCAAGTCTTTCTTTTCCTCCCAAGTCTTCTGCTCCTGAGAGTCTCTGTGTCCATGCATCTTGTTGGCATCGCAGACCTCGGTGTCCTTTGCTATCTGTCATGTCCGGCAGTTCAGGGCTCTTGCTCTGTCTCTCAGTGTCCATCCACCTCACTGCCATCACTGGAGTTCTGTCCTTTGCCACGCAAAGTTTGGCGGTTCAGAGCCTCTGGTCTCTCTGGGCTCCCACCCAGAGCTCCACCTGCCTCTCAGCCTGCATCTCCATCTGTCTCTGGAAGTGCAGCTGCAAACCCAGAGGTGTTCCTCAACAGCAGAGCTCTGGGAGTAGAGCTGCGTGGGGACACACACAGTGTTCTGCACTTCTGCTGTTACATCTCTGTCAGAACATTTTGGAAAATGGTTGGGGGGTGAGAAGCTTCTTGTGTTGCAGTTTCAGACACAGGCATGCAACTGAAAAAACTGAAGTTCATGTGATAACAGCCAACTTTTATTGAATACTGTGCTTCTTATATAGTTTTGGAAGTCCATACAGTCATCCTGACTCACTGAATTTGTTGCCTCCTGGCTAACTGGCCAATAGCTGCCCATGTCCCCAGCTGCCTTTACCTGCTCTCCAGTGGCCCAGACTGGTCAAGTTATATAATTAAGATAATTATATAATTATACAATTAGTAATATTTCAATTATAAAATTATAATTAGAATTATTTAAAACTGCGAGACCTCCAGACCAGCTGTTAGCCATTCCTGCAGTTTCTCTTGCATTCTCTCATCGTTCTTTGGTTTAACCAAGTTTCTTATTTCTCTCTCTAGGCAGTCCTTCCTGCAATTCATCTCCTAATGTTTTAAAAATCCAGACTTTCATTCGCTACAACCCACATAAAAAAATTGTGTCTATCAAAGTCTGACAGTCAATGAGGTGGAAAACAATTCAAAAAGCTAAAGAAATCATTATTGGTGGCAAAATGTCATTCTCAATGGAGTTCATAAAAATTTCATTGCAGTAATTGACAGTTTGGGGAACATGTAAAATTTCACAGTGACTGAAGTCAGTTTTGCATCAGGCAGCTCCACAGGCAATCCCACTTCCCTCAGGGGCTGCCACTGCCCCTGTGCCCTCTGGATCCCAAAAGAACAGGCTGTCCTGCTGGAGAAGAAATGTGGCTTCTCCTGGGGAGAGCCTCAGCCAGGGGGTCTGTAGGAAAGGGGCATCCCACCACAGGACATTTCTTGGTGAACTCTTGACATAAAGAGTGGAAAACAGTCTGTGACTCTGGTTTTGGCCTTGAAGCCGCTGTCGTGTATCTCAGTTTCAAGACAAATTTCAGGACAAAATGCCTTGCAATGACCGTTTCATCTAAGGAGGAAGGGCTTTAATAACTCCTTCTCTTCTGCCAAAGAGAGAAATGGATACCAGGGAATTAAAGTGAAAAAATTCCCTGGTTATTTGAAAAAAAAAAACCAAAAAAACTCAATTGACTAAATGCTAAATACTGAAATTGTAGAACCTAGCCCTCCCCTGCAAACCCTGCACTAGCCTTCTCTTGGCCACGGGCACGTTCCCCTTTGGTGCAGTTCCAGTCACGGCCGGCAGGGGCGCTGGTGGCTTAGGGCCGGGCAGGGCAGGTGCAATGACTCCCCCGTGCCTGCAGGGGGCGCTGTGGCACGGGGCTGCCATCTTTGTCCATGTTAATGATGGTAGGCACAGCCGGTGGATGGAGAAGGGATGAGAAGGGATGAGAAGAGATGAGAAGGGATGAGAAGGGATGGAGAAGGGATGGAGAAGGGATGGAGAAGGGATGGAGAAGGGATGGAGAAGGGATGAGAAGGGATGAGAAGGGATGGAGAAGGGATGGAGAAGGGATGGAGAAGGGATGAGAAGGGATGGAGAAGGGATGAGAAGGGATGAGAAGGGATGGAGAAGGGATGAGAAGGATGGAGAAGGGATGAGAAGGGATGAGAAGGGAGGGAGAAGGGATGAGAAGGGATGGAGAAGGGATGGAGAAGGGATGGAGAAGGGATGAGAAGGGATGGAGAAGGGATGGAGAAGGGAGGGATGGAGAAGGGATGGAGAAGGGATGGAGAAGGGATGGAGAAGGGAAGGGATGAGAGAAGGGATGGAGAAGGGATGGAGAAGGGATGAGAAGGGATGAGAGAAGGGATGGAGAAGGGATGGAGAAGGGATGGAGAAGGGATGGAGAAGGGATGAGAAGGGATGAGAAGGGATGAGAAGGGATGGAGAAGGATGAGAAGGGATGGAGAAGGGATGGGGAAGGGATGGAGAAGGGATGAGAAGGGATGAGAAGGGATGGAGAAGGGATGAGAAGGGATGGAGAAGGATGAGAAGGGATGGAGAAGGGATGAGAAGGGATGGAGAAGGGATGAGAAGGGATGAGAAGGGAGGAGAAGGGAAGGGATGGAGAAGGGATGAGAAGGGATGAGAAGGGATGGAGAAGGGATGAGAAGGGATGAGAAGGGATGAGAAGGGGAGAAGGGATGAGAAGGGATGAGAAGGGATGAGAAGGGATGGAGAAGGGATGGAGAAGGGATGGAGAAGGGATGGAGAAGGGATGGAGAAGGGATGGAGAAGGGATGGAGAAGGGATGGAGAAGGGATGGAGAAGGGATGAGAAGGGATGGAGAAGGGATGAGAAGGGATGGAGAAGGGATGAGAAGGGATGGAGAAGGGATGGAGAAGGGATGGAGAAGGGATGGAGAAGGGATGAGAAGGGATGGAGAAGGGATGGAGAAGGGATGAGAAGGGATGGAGAAGGGATGGAGAAGGGATGGAGAAGGGATGGAGAAGGGATGAGAAGGGATGGAGAAGGGATGGAGAAGGGATGGAGAAGGGATGGAGAAGGCGCTTCCTTTACAAATTCACAGGGCACCCAGTCCTGGTGCCTCCTCTCGACAGCGAAAGGGGCAGGAAACCTCAGAAGCAGCAGGCTGGAACAACAGGGTGGGCTCCCCCAGGACAGCAAAAAAGAGACAGCAGAAACTCTGCATCTGCAGCTGGACTATGGGACCTCCCAGCAGGCAGGGATGAAACAGCTACTGTGCCAAAAAAACCCCGGAGCAGCAGTAGAGGCATGGTGGGGGCTAGGCAGCAGCAGCCCAGCTCCCAAACACGGCAGGGAAAGGGCTCCTCGAGATTTCTCACTGGCACTGTCAGGAACTGGGTCCAGGCTATGCGGACGGGAGCGGCCCCCAGGGAGAAACAGGGTGCTCCCGGTTCCTGGGGTGCACACGCTGGCTCTGGGCTTTCTGGCAGCAGAGCAGCAAAATAAGCCAAGCCGAATCACAGTGCCAAAGCAACAAAACCCAAAAAGAAGCAGCCAAACCCACAGGAGCAGCAGGATCCCCGGTCAGAGATATCAGCTGCGTATGACCAGCTGAGCAGCCCATGCTGAAAAGGGAGAGGGCTGCCTCTCACCCCGACCCCAGCTCCCTCTGGAAACCCCAGTTTGGCTCCCATTCATCATGATAGCCCCAGAGCCAGGGAGGATGGGGAGTGCGGCAGGGACAGCCGCCACCCCTGGGCACAAACCAAAACAAAGAAAAACAAAACCCTAAAAATGGTATGGGATAATAAACCATCCCCAAGACACCACGGTTTGAAGGCAGCTGCAGTGTGGGCTGTGCCTGGGAGCGCTCACTTTGGGGAAGGTGTTGGTCCTGGCTGGCACAGGGAGCTGCAGCATGTGGAGAATTAATCCCTCCTGCCCCGGAGGTCCCCCAGGTACCAGCCCTGCCTCACACTCGTGATGCCACTGTCACCTGCACACATAAGGACTCGGGTGAGGGGAGAGGTGTTACACACCAAGTGTGTGGCAGGGAGGGAGAGGCAAGTGGGGCTGGTCTGGGCATAGGGACAGGAGGGATGACGGGACTATGAGCGTGGTTTTCTTGTGGCCTCTCCTCCAGCCACTGAGAGTGCAGGAACTCTGACCCACCCACTCACGGAACCAAGGGGTCATTGTGACACTGCAGGGCCTCATGAAACCAAGGAGATCAGTGATTTACTGATTTTCTCAATCTGATAATAAATCTGACAGGAATAGGATTAATTTGTCTTTAAAAACTGGCTGTGTGAATCTCCTTGTGGATAAAGCCAGACACTTGTCCATAGGAAATGGCAAGGGAACCCATTCATTTTAGAAAGCTTTACTAATTGACATGAACTGCTGCTCAGCCAAGGTTGTGGGCACGTGGACATGCTCTGTTGAAAACAATGAAGCTAATAAGGCAGAGGAGTGATCCAGTAACCAGAAATTGAACTTTGCTTCATGAACTCAAAAATTCTAGTTACTTTCCACACCCATATCTATGTAAATGACTAAAGTCAATCAAACTCCACCTAAACATGAAAGGAAATTATCTGTAACTTTACCTTTGCTCCTCCCTAATGGAAAACAATATAAATAATGCTTCAGTAGGGAGGGGGTCAGAGAAGACACCATCATAACTTCTGGGGTTGTTCCATGGGCTGAACCTGTCTTCTCCCCCATAGGGACACCAAATAGGTAGGAACTATATTGTCTCTGCACTAAATGAGTATTTCAAGATACTGTTGGTGATTGCAGATTGTCTGGATGGAAGTTTGATTTGTTTTTGCAGTCAGTTACAAGCAGCAGCCATCCCTGAACCTAACCTGTCACTCAGGGCTTCTGTTACCAGTGTGTTTGTTATTCAAGTGTGTTATTCCACAAACTGTTGGTGTGAGTCCTTCATGGGCTACTGGCAGCCACCAGAAGTGGAGAACACACTTGATAAAACTGATAATGTGCCAACTGAGAATGGGGACAGTGTCAGTGTGATCCTGAACACTGAGTCAAACCACCCTCAGACGCAAGGGGCTGTTATATGGGGACCCCAAAATGGGGCACTGATAGATCGATCAAATATAAAGCCTTCAAGGAAACCTCCCTCTCACGAGACAAGGATTTATCTCACAACACCTTCAGATATTTATTGCCCTTCTCAGGAGATGTACCACCAGAGAAGGAGCACATCCCAGTGATCACCTCCTGCCCTAATATTTTTTGTTGTCCACGCACGTTTGTCCTCCTCCTTTACAGTTTGACTCCTGCAATCACAAGAGCATCACCAGCACCCAAACCTGACTTTTCTTGAATCTAGCATCATCATTCTGCAATATCGACCCAAGTGCTCCTTGCCAGGGCAAGGATTTTGAGTATCTCAAAATATGGACCCATCATAAAAACCCTCAGCTCAGGAGAGGACTATGCACAGTTGTTATCAGAAAGCAGTTTTTCTCGACAACAGCTGGATTTTTCTGCTCCAGACATTGAAGTGCTGCCTGGAGCTGTGGAGAAGACATGAGAGATGGTTTGAGGACTCATGCAGCAATTCTAGGATTCAGCTTTTGCTTTAGTTGAATTAAGGTAGCTGGAAAACATCAGCAATTGACTTCATTTAGGAGGAGATGGACAGCGTGTAGAGTTTTCTGCTGCAGAGCCAATCTTGGATGGGTAGGAATTGTTCTTGTGCTGCCACTGACAAAGATATTGATGGTGATACTAGTCCCTGTCTTCTCCCCTTTTAATAAGGACTCCTATTGCCATCTAAAATTGCATAATTTAATCCAGGATGTTGCTTGATGCAGCTCTGTGGATGTCCTGGCACTCTGTGCTTGATAACACTGCGGCCATAAACTGTCATAGTTTGAAAAAATGACACACAGATGTGGGGAAAAATGTCAGCTTTGTTCAAGCAGAGAGAGTCTCCCTTGCCTATATATTTGCTATACACAGAAGAAATAGGAGGTCTGTAATGAGTGAGTGCTTTAACAAAGATTAATTTTGCTGAACATGGAAGTAAGCCAAAAGCAGTTTCCTAGAGGGATTGTGTTTGATTCTCAGCTGGATGTTTAAAGTTTCCTCCTGATAACTAAACAGAGTTTCTGCCTGTTGAGTAGTCTTTTACTAATAAAACCAGTAGTATAATAAACAGCAACCCACCTCCTCTCCCCACTAAAACAACAAAAACAAACAAACAACCCAAAACAGGCAAAAACTCCAAACAACAACAACAACAACAAAACAACAAGAAAAAAAAACCACAAAGCAAAACAAAACAAAACAAACAAACAAAAAAAACAAACCCAGGGAAGTGGAGGGCCAGTGTCACCATCCATTGTCCTTTTCCCTGCTCCTCTCTGCTGTGGCTCCTCCAGGTGTGCATGGACTTTCATGATTCCCTTCGGACCCACACTGTCACTGGGGTCATTCTGGGGGTCTCAGCCAGCCATGGGTCAGCACCCTTTTGGGGCTCTCAGATGGCCGTGGGGTAGCCCCTTCCAGTGGGGAACAGAGGCTGACTGAGGCTGCAGGACAGGGGGTGAGCAGTGACCACCCCACCTACACAGAGCTTGCCCTGTTCCCCCACCACTTCCCACTGGGTTTCTTTGAGCCAGTCACCTTTCCTCTGGTCTGCTACACCACTTAGACCAATTCAGGCAAGGAGAGAAATTAAACTAGTTTAACTAGATAAACCAATTAAACTTGTTCAATCGTATGAACCAATTAAACCAGTTAAAAATTTATTGTCAAACCATTTAAATAATTCAAAACATTTAAACCAGTTGAGTTAGATCTGATTAGATAAACTAGATTAAATTACTTGAATTACATAAATTAGAGAAATCAATAAATAAGTTGCATTAGACAATTCAGCCAGTTAAACCAGTTACTCCAGCTAAAGGTGCCAGGCCCTAGGGAACTTTGCCCCGGACTCATCACCAGGATGTTGGTTCTATTTTACAACCAGGAAGTTGGAACTTAGGATTTTTCCAGCCAGGGGAGGGATTTCTCTGCTCCAGGACATTCCCAATCCCAGTGGAGGTGCTCAGAGGGGGAAAGCACAGGCACAGAAAGGACCGGTCTGCTGAGGAAGGTCAGGGGCTGGGGTGGACATTCTGGACCCAGGGTCTCCCTGGATCCAAGGAGACCCCAGTGCTGAGGAAACCCCAAACCCGAGGAGAAGATTTCACTGCTGAGGAGACCCTGGATCCAAAGAGACACCAAATCTGAGAAGATCCCAGATCCAAAGAGATTCTGGATCCAAGAAATTTCCAGACACAAGAACAAGATTCCAGAGCTGAGAAGATTCAGAATCCAAGAAGACCCCAGAGCTGAGGAAAAGATCGTGGATCCAAGAAGAAGATTCTGGAACAAAGAGACTGCAGATCTGAGGTGGAGACCTTGGAGTGAGAAAATTGTGGATTCGAGGAGACTCTGGAGCTGAGGAAATTCTGTCTCCAAGGACAAGATCCTAGAGCTGAGGAAACCCCAGACTGGAGGAGTAGATTCTGGCCCTGTGGACCAGCCAATCCCGTGCCAGGATGTGGAAATTCTTGGAGCGGACTGTGGAGATCCAGATATCTAACACCACCCGGAATGTCACCTTGGAGAACCCCAGGTGAGGGGAAGGCGCGGGAGGAGCCCTGGGGTGCAGGGGGAGGTTTGGGTGGGGTCATCACCCCACGGTGGGATCATCTTCCAGGGGTTGATCCATCTCCTGCTGGTGTCCCAGTGCTCTCACCATCTCCCAGCAGTCCCACCATTATCTCCCATTGGTTCCAGCACCTCCCAGTGGTGGTGAGATTGTTTCCTACTGGTTCCATTGAAACACTAATCTTAGAAGAACTAGGATTTTAGTTAAAAGTTAGAAATTTACTAGAATTAATTAAAAAGCAAATGGATAGATAGACCTTGCTAAAAATAATTAAAAGTTAGAAATTAGAAGGAAAACTGGGCTTAAGGTAGTTAACTGAAACTTATATAATTGATTGTCATTTTATGTTTGCTCAGCTGTGTTTACAATGAGAAAAGACAAAACTAGTGAGCAGACCCAAAGAAACATAGACAATGCAACCAGAAACCCATTCTTTGAAAAACTGGACTATCCCCAGAAACCATTTGTATTGCCACTGATAGAAAAGGTTGAGAGTTCAGGGCAAGGAAGACTCACCTCACTTCCTCCTTTTAAGACCTCTCCCCACAAAAACAACCCCAGACTTAATTTAAGAAGTCAATCATGCATGCTTAATAGCTATTCAAGCTAATTACCATGGGAAGCGGAGGATGGGAGGGGCTGTTATTATGAATATGTATTTATTGAAAGCTTCTGTCAATAAATAGACTCTATGATCACCTGTGGATGATATAAAACTTTTAGGAAAATATTTTTGGGAAGCTTTTTTTTGAGAAACAAAGAAAAATTTTTTTCACATGAGACAATTTTTGCTTGAAAACTTCTTATCACTTTAGAGTTTTATTGGTGTTCAAGTTAGCGCAGTGATTGGTTTCTTTTTAGAGTGATAAGTGAGATATAATTAGATATTGAGTTTAACTAGTGTTTTAATTGGTTCTTTTCTGAATCTTTCTGAAATTTATAAATACTTCTGTCTTACTTGTATCTAACGGATTTGTAGCTTGAATTCCTTTCGGAGAATGAACTGTCTCTAGAGTAATTCAGCTACAAGTCTCAGTCTTTTTCCTCGCTGGCAGGTAGCCAAGGGGCTACCTGAACCCCCTTTAGCTATCTAGGTTCTCATATCACCTTAGGGGGCTAGCTTAACCCTGGCCCTCCAACGCTACAATCACCTGTGATTTTGTGGTGCGTATTAGAGGAATACCTCACACTGCTGCCCAGCACTGAATAAACATACACTTTCTAACTTTAAATTGTTAGTCTTTTGTCCGTCACAGTTGAATATCAGTATTAGACCAATACCCATATTTTGGTAAATCACCACCAGCTATCACTTGCTCCACCACGATCTCCCATCCTCCCCGATCACACTGCCCCATTTCTCCTCCCCAGCACCTACTTCTACAGCGGGCACAGCTCCTTCCCCCCCAACCCTTCTGTGCCCCCCGGCTCCTCCGACACCTGCCGGTTCTCCAGCCCCCCATTCCGCGGCTGTGTGGGAATCCTGGTCTATGAGGCCACGACCTTCAGTGTGGCCATCTTCTTCTCCAACCCCCTGGACTACAACCTGTTTCCCATGGAGCTGGGCCTGGAGCTGTCGCTGATCAAAGCTCACCTGGGCAGGTTGGAGGACACCTACACCCGCATGTCCCAGAGGGGGACTCCCTCCACAACCAAAGGGATAACTGCGTGCTGTCATGTCACCCTGGACACCTGCCAGGAGCCCGTCCAGGTGAGCGTTGGCCATGTCAAGGTGACAGCCACCATGTCCAACACACGGAGGTCCATTATCAGGGTGGTTGTGCAGGAGCAGGAGTGCTCAGGGAAGGAAGACAGAGGGAAACTTCCATTCAATGTGATACCAAAAGAATTGATTTAATTTTTACTGTGCCTGTGAACTTTAGCAGAGAAATAAGGCACGCAAAAACTGCTTTCCCAGCAAGAACTGTTGGAAGATAAGAAGAAGACATCTGGCTGAAGAATGTAGTAATAGACAAAACAAGGACTGAATCTGGGAACTTGGGGTTGGCTTTATGGTAATGGGTAAATTGTAATATGCACTCACTTGTAAAATTGTGTGTGCTCCAATGGTTATAGAAGTATCCTTTGTGAGACATCAGGCCCAAATAAATGATCATCTCTTTAAACCAAATTAGCGTTAAGGAGTCTTATTCCAGTATTTCGGAGATTTTGTGACAGCAAATTGGAGATGCAGTCAGAAGATCAGCCTAGAGCTTCAATGAATCTATGGCTGGCAGATCTCCCGCCAGCACTGAGGAATTTTCAGGGAGAACCTCAACTTTAGACCTTCAGGGACTCAAGGCAAGATCCCTGGGGTAAGTAAAGGCATCATTTAACTTATTTTTCTTGGGGTTATTGACAAGGGATGCAAATCCCAAACAGAGTTACTGGCAAAGGGGGTTTGAGTCTCACCCAACAGGGTTTGAATCTATGGGTAAGCTTGTCAGGAGGAGATTTGAGTTTCCCACCTCAGGGAGTTTCCCCTGTCCAGGGTCCAAGCCCTCAGGAAGTATTAGGGATTCCAGTCCCCTAGGAAGTATTAAAGCTTGTCCCTGGGAGGTATCAGGAATCGTTGTATCAGGGCAAGATTGTAGTTCAAGAAAAATCATTGTTCCACTGTCCTGTGACATAGGCTGCCACCATCTTGACTCAGACAGAAGAAGGAAGCAAGGGAAAAACAGTGTCCCTTTACAACTGAAACCTGGCCCCAGTTTCGTCTGGAGATGCTTTTGTGGTGAAGTTTGGTTAATTCCTTTGCATTCCTTGGGTTCTTTGCATTCTTCTTGAACTCTGAGAGCTTGTTCATGTGAGAGTGGTGTGTTGATTTGAGTTTGCCAGCATATCAATATGGGGATGCCCATGATATAAAAATTGATTTGGAGAGAGAGCGTTGGGGTGTGATAGAGTGATTGCTGGTGTTTTGGAGTTGCTTTATTTTTGTGTGCATGGTTGAGATTGCATTTGTGGACTTAAAGCACCCTCTTTTGTCAGTTTTAGTGATTGCAGGTTTGGCAGTCCTATTTCTTTTCACCTCTTCTGCCTCCATCACAAACCTGGAAATACCGCTAGGACTTTCAGAGGTAATAGCCTGCATATTTGTAATTATTGAATATGGGGCTGGTTTCTCTGTGGAGAGTTAGGGATGCGTACGGAAGATTTCAGACTGTACGGGTAGCTAGGACCCCATCCCCTCTCACAGTCTGACCTTTGCTCTGTACCCGGCCCACCCAGCCTGACATGAGCAGGAGGAAATGACACAAACTACCCAAGCTATAAAAACCCTTGTGACCCCCCAATAAACGCCATTTTGCTGTCCACCACATTGGTGTCCAGGAGCTAATGGTCTGAGTGACCCGGGGTTAGGGCTACCGTGCCGGGCATTGAACCAGGTCGCCACCGCAACAAGTGGTGCCGAAACTCGGGAAACGATTACCACCCGGAATTTGGGGATCATTTAGACAAGGAGCCAGCAGCTGCACAGCTGGTCTAGTGCAGCGGGGGAGACGTCCCCGCACCCGTGAGGAGCATGGAGGCTGTCGCGAAGGTTGTAAGTGAAATCCACGCGCAGTGGGATATAGATTGTAAGCTTAAAGATTTTACTCTCGCTGTGCCGAGACTGATAAAGATAGGGGCTATAGAAAGCCAGGTAGAAATACTCCATCTGGAGGTATGGGATAAATGCACGAAGGCTCTGGCCAAGGAAACCATGTCCTCGGGCTCGGATAAAACTCTAAAATCATGGGGCAGGGTTATCCAGGCTCTGCAAAAGGCTCAGGAGGAGCAGGACACCTGGAAAGCCGCGCGGACTTGTTTATTAGCCGTGCCTCAGCTGGGAATCGGGGCAGCGACGCAAACCGTAGGGGAGCTTGGATCGGTTGAGCACGCAGACCCGCAGACCCCGGAATCCCCCCCGCGACCCCTGGGATTGGACTCACCGCCATCGGAGGGGGGAGGAGCAGGCGTTTTGGCAGGGGCTAGCAGAGGAGGCACGGAATGCTGCTATAATATCAGAGCCCGATGCAGTTGTTAAAAAAGCACCCCCGCCATGTGAGTTTGAAAATGGCGCCAGAGCGTGTGAAGGGGGGTGGAGCAGGGATGCGGGAGGCGGAAATGCAGACGGCTCGCTGAACGGGGCATGCGCTGGCAAGCGGGGAGGTGGGGCGGCCCCCAAGACGGAGCTTAAGACCGATCAAAGAGCTCATTTTAAATCAGGTCCTTATAGGGCAAGAACCTCCCCCAGCAGGAGGCTGGGGGAGCCCAGGGGGAAGGAACGGCCCAACCCACCAGAAGAAGAGGGGGTGGAGCCCGAGAAAAAGGCTCTGCAGCCCGGAAATGTACAGCCAGTCAACTTCCGGCTCGGACTCTGACTTGAGCTCAGACGGGCGGCAGGAGGGGTGGACAGAAGACGATTGTGACATCGACTCGGGCTTTAATAGAAAGGGAGCAGCGGCGTATAAGATCACTAGCTGCAACGCTCCTGCGTGGGTTAAGGGGATATCAGAGAAAGATTGAACCCCGCTTACAGACTGGCGGAAAATAAAAATAGCTTGCGCCGAGTGGGCACCGGCAGCCAAACTGGCGTTCCCCGTTCGTGTTGGGGGGGCAGACGGAAATCAAAGGACTTACTCGCCGGTTAACCCTAAAGACATACAGGCGATTGTTAAAGCGATTGCGGACAGAGGGATTAATTCTGCCATGGTTACCACACTCATTGATAGCGTTTTTGGAGGCGGTGATATGCTTCCTTTTGATATCAAACAGACTTGCAGGCTGATTTTCGATGGGGCAGGGATGATTGTTTTTAAACAAGAATGGGAGGACAATTGTGTAAAGCAGCTGGCTTTGGTAACAGGGGCAGACCACCCACTGCATGGCTCCAGCATACAGAGGCTTATGGGCACAGACCCAGCCATGATAACCCCACAAGCACAGGCAGAGGGCCTGCGGGCCCATGAGGTCATGACAACAACCTGTGCTGCCCGAGAAGCAATTCGTGCTGCTTCTAAAGTAATAGCCAAACCATCACCATGGTCTACCATAAAGCAGAGTGAGAGTGAGAGCTTCACTCAGTTTGTGGACTGCCTTCAGGCAGCACTAGATTCTTCTGCATTACCTTCAGAGGCAAAGGGTCCTGTGCTAGCAGACTGCCTACGCCAGCAATGCAATTCAGCCATCAAGGACATTTTAAGATCACTGCCACCTGGGTCCAATATCGCAGCCATGATCAGACATGTTGCAGAGGAAGAACACCTAGCTCCCATCCAAGCAGCGGTTCACACTGCAATAACCAGTGTAATGGCATGCTTCAAGTGTGGCCAGGCAGGCCATGTGGTAGCAAACTGTCCCCAGTCAGGACGCCCACCAGCAGCTGCTCCACCACCCCAGGGGAAACTTAGGGGACCATGCTGGGCATGTGGAAAGAAAGGGCATTTAGCTAAGGAATGGAGATCCAAGCTTCAGGGAAAAGGGGAAGGGGAGGGGGCAGCCGGGCCGCACCGAGCCCTCTCCCTCCTGGAACATGAAGTGGCCCAGCTACAGCAACCCTCAATGGGGCACGGGGCATCCATGCCCACCACCTCCTCAAGAAATGACCAACATTGTCACCCAGCCAACAGCACAATCAAACCTGCTGGCATTTCAGGAATACCAAGAACAGCTCCCTGGGGACGAGGCCCCTGGGTGGCCTTGGCAATGGAAGCGAAGGAACGAGACCCATGGGTAGCCTATGCTATGAAGGTGGGTAGGCACCCGCTGATTGTGTGGGCAGTGTGTCGTCTTCATAACAGCTCCGACGACTCAGCCATCTGCCTTCCCTTTGGGGTGGACACAGGATCAGAAGTCACCGTCATCCCAGACATACACTGGCCCTGACAATGGAGACTGGAAGAGGCCCCCACAGTGAGCGGAGTTGGAGGGCAAGCCCAGGCTCAAAGAAGCGTGCAACAGGTAGCAATAACGTTTTGCACCGAGAGAGGACCAGGAAGGACTATCATCCTTACGACATACGTTATGTTGGATTGCCTACCCTTGATGGGGAGAGATGCCCTAGCCCTGCTGGACGTTAGGGTGACAAATTTATTCTAAGGGCCACTGTTACATATCCGCCATTGCCCATCAAACTAACTTGGAAATCAGTTGATCCAGTGTATATCAAGCAGTGGCCCTTATCCAAGCCTCGAATGACTGCTCTCCTTGAGCTAGTTGTCCGTGAGTTACACAAGAATCATATAGAACCCTCCACGAGCCCATGGAACACCCCAATCTTTGTAATACCTATACAGTCCTGTGAAGGCTTTCGTCTCCTGCACGACCTGCGGGAAGTGAACAAGTTGATCCAGCCAGTGGGCCCGGTACAAACTTTGCTGCCCATGAACTCAATGATACCGAGAGGACAACCCTGCGCAGTGCTCGACATCAAAGACTGCTTCTTTTCTATTCCCCTGCAAGAAGACAACAAGGAGCTGTTCGCCTTTTCCATCGTCTTTTCAAACAGCCAGCAGCCCAACCTACGCTTTCATTGGAAAATGTTACCCCAAGGAATGATAAACTCCCCCACCATCTGCCATATCACAGTAGACCGAGCACTAGCACCAGTCCAGCAGAGCAATCTGACTGTGACCATCGTGCAATACATGGACAACATCCTGGTCGCCACACCATCAACAAGCCAAGTAGACCAGCTAGTATCAACCATCTCCAAGACTTTAAAGACAAATGGCTTCGAAATAGCGAGCACAAAAATAAAAAAGGGACCATGCGTGACCTTCCTAGGAGTAGGAATCACAAGCTCCTACGTAACCCCTCCCCAGATGAAAATCCACCGAGATATCGAGATGCTCCATGACGTGCAGCAGCTGGTAGGGTCCTTACAGTGGCTCCGCAACATCGTCTTGATTCCCCCCGAGGTCATGGACCCTCTAAACGACCTCTTGAAAGGAAAGAATCCATGGGAGCAGAAAACCCTGACACTGGAAACGATAAGCTCGCTCAACTTCATCGAATCCAGATGTCAGTGAGTATGCTTGCCAGATGGCATTCAAGTACACCAGTCGATCTGTATGTCCACTTTACAAAAAAGGGGGGAGTGGGAGCCTTAGCCCAAGGAGCCCCCAACAAAGCCCAACTGATACAATGGGTGGTCTTGAGGAAACCGTCACGCACCTTTTCCCCAGGGGTCGAGTGCATCAGCAGCCTCATCATGAAAGGCAGGAATCTCGCCCTAAGACATCTGGGCATTGAACCTGCCAAGATATACTTGCCCTTCTGCAAACAGCTCTCTGTGCAGTCAACAACAATATCCGAATACCTAGCCATGGCCCTTGCAGCCTTCGGAGGAGAGACTCGCTACGTGGCAAAACCCCCTTGGACTCAGCTGCTCACGGTCATCGACATCGACCTCCCACCAAAGATAATCGACCGACCAAAGGCAGGACCAACCATCTTCATGGACGCATTGTCACTGACCTCCACCGCAGCGGCAGTGTGGCAGTCAGGAGAACAATGGCAATGTGTTAAGACAACCAGACCCTACGCTTTCAGTCCAACAACTCAGAGCAGCTGCCGTAGTGCTAGCGTGTGGACTGTTTCCAGAAGAACACCTTAACATTGTGACTGACTCCATATTTGTGGCCAAGCTCTGCCTAGCCATGTCCGGACCAGGTGTGTCAGTGTCCACGGTGGCAACGATGCTAGAAGAAGCACTCTATTCACGGAAAGGCACCATATCCGTCATCCACGTCAACAGCCATGCCCCGATCAAAGGATTCTACCAGATTGGCAACGACAAGGCAGATGCTGCCACCAAAGGCGTATGGACGCTGAAAGAAGCCCGTCAGCTGCATGAATCCCTTCACATCGGAGCAAAAGCACTTGTGAAGAAGTGCGGAATCTCTACCATGGACGCAAAGCACGTCATCGCCACATGCCCTCACTGTCAGAAATCACCACTCTGGTCGAGTGGCGTCAACCCCAGAGGCCTCAAAGCCTCAGAAATATGGCAGACAGACTTTACACAATGCCAGCGGTTAAAACCCCGAGTGTGGCTTGCAGTTACCGTAGATACATACAGCGGAATGATTGTGGCCACACACCATTCCAAGACCGATTCCAAAGCGACCATCCAACATTGGCTGACAGCCATGGCATGGCTTGGAGTTCCAAAACAAATCAAGACAGACAATGTCTCAAACTTCACCTCAAAAACGGTCCAAACATTCGTCTCGAAATGGAACATCACCTTAGTACATGGCATCCCGTACAACAGCACCGGACAAGCCATCGTGGAGAGAGCAAATCAGACTCTGAAAACTAAACTGGAAGTACTAGCAAAGACAGAAGGCTTCACCAACATCATTCCTCGAGTGACCAGGCGCGCATACTAGCAACCGCTCTGCTAGCGTTAAATCAATTCCTAGGGGGATGAAACAAACAGTCCTGCCCAGAGACACTGGGCCACTCGAGCACTAAAGAAAGGCCCACGGGTTGTGATCAAAAATGAACTAAGGCCGTGAGAACAATGTTGGAGACTAGTGCTCACGGGGCGGGGGTATGCGGCCGTTAAAAAAGTAGGGGATATTAAATGGTGTCCACTCAAATCTATCAAACCAGACCTTCAGAGGGGAGCTAATGAGAATTGTGAGACTTTGTTTGCAGGACTGGATCATCGGACGCCCCCGCAACCCATATGCCCCACTACCAGGAAAGAGAGAGAGATCACCGAGCAACCTGCCATCACCTGAGAAGCTCGCACCATCAAAATCAAAGCAACAACGGTATCTCTGTGTTATCTTGTTTCTAGGGTTAGTAGGTGGAGGACAGGCGGACACAATGCATTACCTCACCAGCCTTTCAGGTGGGTTCTCCGCCATCTCTCAGGTGAGAAGGTCATCAAAGAAATTGTTACAGCTGACACCCCATCTTTCGAGTTCAGGCTAAAAGACATTTTTCCCTCGCATACAGGGTTCCCCAAATTTGAGGAGACAGCATTGTTTCAGACCTATTGGTGCCCAGCTTCCAACCCAGGAAAAAGTTACTGTAATTACCCAGGGTATGGATATTGTGGATATTGGGGATGTGAAACAATTGTGACAAGCAATAGATGGAAACCACCACACCCAGATAAATTCTGAAAATTAACTATATTCCCCACGGCTGTCTCGAGCCAAAACTTGATATGGATGGGTACATCTTGCCTCAAGGCAGGAAGCAGCCCACCTGCACAGGCTATGTAATGACAATCCTGCAGCCAACCCAAGATAGCTGGGCCACGGGCAGGGCATGGACAGCAGTTGTTCATCATTCGCCGATCATGGCGCACATACAAATTATCAGATTCCCACCTTCAATATCCCAATCAATCGGACCCAATCCGCTTTTGTAATGGGTAGACCCAGGTCAGAAATCGCAGCTAACCATAGCTCCAGCCACAAAACACAGATGGTGAATCTACCTTCTCCCTATCCGATCTTTTTGCCAAACCAACCCTCTCAATCCATTCTTAAGTGTGCTAAATGCTACCTTTATCGCTAAAACCAATCCAACCCAACCTCACAGAATCATGCTGGTTATGGCGATGCACAACCCTTTTATGAAGATGTAGCTGTCGATTCCCATTCATCTTTCAAAGTCAGACAATCCACGCTAATGCAGATGGACACCCCGAGAGTGGCATTAATTCTAAGTCAGGTTACGGGCTGAAGGCAACGCCGGCAATGCAACCTGGCAAAGCAGATGGGCGATGTCTGCAGGGGAATTGCTAAACTAAAAGGGGGAAGTTCCAGGTGGATCCCAGATGAATCGAAATGTGGGTGTGTCAACAATCCGGGGTAAGCCCATGTGTATCCCTTTGACACCCGATCATTCTAACGACTTTTTGTGTCCAAGTTCTAATCGTCCCCAGAATCCTGTATCGAGGGGACGAAGAAGTGTACCACTCTCAGTTCGAGGAACCAATCGCCCAAAAACTATATGGTAACGGGTATCACTATCGCGATGCTCTCTCGGTCTAGGGGAGCCACCGCATGCCACAGGCGTCTCTGCCCTGGGGCAGAAACACAGCATCAAGGGACTGCCCAACTGCAGATGACAGTTGACGAGATTTGCACAGGATCGAGAAACTATTTCTCCTAGAACTATCCCTTTCCTCACTTCCTCAGAAGTTGTCCTCCAAAACAGGCGAGGACTGGACCTTTTTGTTCATGCAGCAAGGAGGCCTGTGTGCACTTTTGAAAGAGGAATGCTGCTTTATAAACCACTCCGAAGTTGTCAAAACCCATGGCCGAACTAAGATACCCACTAACTCTAAGAAAATGGCCAGGGAAGCTCAACAGGGCTGGTTTGAGTCGTGGTTCAACCGGTCCCCATGGCTCACCACCCTAATCTCTACCCTAATAGGCCCACTTGCTATAATCTTACTAATACTAATCTTGGCCTTGCATAATAAACAAATTAGCGCAATTGCTAAAAACGCCTAGAATCAGTTAACGTTATGTTCACGAATTTATTGACAATTACTCTAAGGTGCATGTTATTAACATTTATAATTTTGTACTAACTTTACTAACCTCTAAAATTTATATAATATCTGCATTTTATACTTTTATACAATTTTACTAATCATGAGGGGGAAATGTGGAAGGACAGGGAGACGTGCGGAGAAGATCTTTCGGGCTGTAACAGGCAGTTAGGAACCCATCCCTCTCCCTATCTGACCTCTGCTCTGTACCTGGACCACCCACCCGACATGAGCCGAGGAAATGACCACAGACCACCTAATCTATATAAACCCTTGTGACCTTTCAATAAACGCCATTTGCTGTCCACCAAATTGGTGTCCTGGAGCTAGTGGCCCGAAAGTGGCCCTGAGGTTGGGCTGCCGTGCTACTGCCAGACCAGGTCGCCCTGCAACACATTATCATCAGCATCCTTAGCATGTTCAGGATTTTTGTGAATTTCTGTCAAAAGACTGGCCAAAGAACGTTTCCAAATATTAAACCATAATTCATATTCAGCTGGGGTTAGCAAACACTGAAAAAGGTCCTTTACACTTCATGCGGAACCAGTTCATTTTGATGTAAAAGAGTGGTTTCATCATTCCCTTAAATATTTCACTTGCCTCCCAAATTCCTTTTGACCTTACAAATTTCTTTTTTATCTTGGTATGATAATGGTTGGTAGGTTCTTTTACCATTCTTTTCCCCAAATATTCCACTGGTGTTGCATGATAAATCATATTAGATTCAGGTTAATCGGAGTTAGGGTTAATTGGTTCTGTGCCTCTGCATGCTGTAGCTGTAGCTGAGACATCCCCCTCTCCCACCTCAGCCTCTGCACTCCCGGAGCTTTCCTCCCTCGGTGTTAGTAAAAGGGTTACAATGCGGCCTGGAAACACAAGCCTGATAAAATGGATTAAAATAACCTGGAAAATATTGAGCAGAAACGGGAATTGGATGCAGGAACGGATTATTGGAAGAAAAAGGCACGTTATTGTTAGGATTTAGTATAGGTTTTTCCCTTTGCACCGAAGAAAGCTGAGAGTCTAAATTAGTGTGTTCAGACAGGAGTTCTGAGAGACATGGATACAAAAAGTTTGTATCAGGTTGTTTAGGGGGTTCTAATTCAGTGTATTTTGGAGGATCTTTGGAATTAGTAGTTTCTTGAGGTACTTCTGATTTCTCTTTTAATTCAGGGACAGGAGGTTCCGAATTAGGTGAAGAGGATTTTAAAGAATTTTCCTGTGGTTGATCTTTGTTCTCTAACTGTGATAAGTGTTTGTGAATATTTAAAAATATAGGCAAAAATAAAGCAGCATTTGTATCACCTTTCTGTATTTTAGAAGTTAATAAATCTCTAACACTGTCCCAAAATAAAACCAATTTGATATTTTGCTTATCAAATTCTATAACTTTTCGAGACAACCAGATAGCAAACTTTCCAATCTGTTTCTTAGAAATTACAACATCCTGTACATCTAGCATTTCTTTAAGCTGGGCAACAATACTCTTTTGGTGTGCTGAAATATTCCCCCCCATTCCGATGTTATAAACGCAAACAGCACAATTCCCTGTCTTTCGCAGAAAAGTTACAAAATAGCAGCCGGTTGCAAAACCCAGGTGTGTGAGTATGGGGGTGCTGAGCCTTTGTTACTCACCACGTGGCTTAGCTGTGGCCACACAGACGGTCGGGAATCCCTCTGCAGGGAACGCTCGGCGTCTGTGCCGATCACAACGTAACCCACGGCAGGGGGCAGAGCTGGCAGAACACGTGTGTGCGGCGGGATTGCGCAACACCGCCCACGTGTTCGCTCCACGCTGACTGCTACCGCTTCCCACCGCGGGTACAAACCCCCACGAGTCTCGGGCTATCCGTTTAAAACCCCCTCCCTGTACCCTCAAAGGGCTAACTCGGGTTCCCACCTCCCGAAGGGATATATTACCTTACTCAAACGGAGCGGTTTGCTGTAACTCTGCAAAAGTTCCGATCCAAAAGCGGCTTCTCCGAGGATGCGAAGAAGGTATCCGCACCCTCCCGTGTTTAAAGCCGTTAAAAAACAGCTCCAACCACGGAGGAAGTTGTATCACCCGATTGGCCTTTTTTAAGGTCCAAAACTGAGACCTTCAGGCAAATTGGGGTTCAAAAAAAGCCCAAACAGACAGGCGCCAACTGCTAAAAGATACTGTGTCTTTTTCCAATTAACCTAAGATCAGACAAAGTATTTTAGCATGGATGAAAAAGGGATACAAAAGAGGCTCCTTCAGTTCAGTTTATTCCGTTGCGGTGACATGTGGAAAGAGGGAGAGCCCTCCAGGAATCAGGTATTCGGCAGCATTGCTGGGGGACGGACTGCAGTACCAGGGTCTATCGACAAAGGGGCAGCACTGCTCAGGGAGGGGGTGGCTGCAGTACCATGCTGTGTCCACATAGGGGCAGCACTTCTAGTGGGGGGGAGCGGAGGGAGTGCAGTGCCAAGTTTTGTCCACAAGTGGGCAGGATTGCTTGGGGGAGGCGGGGGCTGCAGTACAGGGCTGTGTCCACAAGGGAGCAGCACTGCTGGGAGGGGGCAAGTGCTGCAGTACCATGTTGTGTCCACAATGTGGAAGTACTGCTTGGGGAGGAAGAGTATCGGGCTGTGTCCACAAAGGTGCAGCAGTGCTCAGTGAGGGAGCGGCTGCATGACCGGGTTGTGTCCACGAGGGGGCAGCACACCTCAGGTGGGGAGGCTCCAGTACCAGGCTGTGTCCACAAGGGGGCAGCAGTTTTTGGCTGGGGGGTTGCAGTACCAGGCTGTGTCCGCAAGGGGACAGCACTGCTTGGAAGGAGGGTCCACTGCAGTACCGGGTTGTGTCCAGAAGGGGCAGCACTGCTCATCAACGGGGCGTCTGCTGTACCTGCTTGTGTACACATGGGCACAGCTCTGCTCGGGGTGGGGGGGCTGCTCGGCCATGGCATTGCCGAGGGCTCTCTTAGGTTCCGGCCACCGCGGCCGCTGCCGCCCCTGAACAATTCCGCCCCTACGCAGGTCCCGGGCCTGAGGAAGGGGGACGCCTTCAACAGCACACGGTGGGGATGGGGCGTCACCAGCCCGGCCCACAAACTCCATGGGGCGACTTCCGTCACCGAGCCCCTCAGGCAAGCGGGTGAAGCCGAGGTGAGGCCACACCCCCCACAGCACGTCCCCATGGCCCTTCTGACACGGACACTCTGGCAAACAGGTCAGCAGCGGGGAACGAGGCGCAGCTACCTCGGCCAAGCGAGCCATGCTCGAGGCTCTGGGGGAAGGGGCCGGGGAAAGCCTCGGTGGGCTCCACGCAACCCCGGCCGCATCCAGCCCCGGCTGCCGGCCACCACAGCAGAGCGACAGCCGAAAATGCTGCAGCCGCCAAGCGGGCGGGCCCCGGCTGAAGGCCAGGCAGAAAAGGGATGAGGCGCCACCGCCTCACCCGCCACCATCCCCGGGAGTGAGCGGGTGCCCGCCCCTCTTCACGGAGCTGGCAGCAGCCGGGCCGGAGCGGGATACGCTCATGGCTTCTCTCTGTCCCCGCCTTACCTCGCCTGGACCGGGAGCAGCTCTCGCATCACCTTTCCACTCGCCTGTCCCAGTGAACTGGGCAGTGCAGGAACCCGGACAAATCCATGCCGCTTTTCTCCGCCTAGGCCGCACTTTTCTTGCGCTGGCGACCGCACGCGTGGCACAGCTGGAGGCAGCCACAAACAGCGAGCCCTTGGTGTACTTACGGACTCGCTGGGGACAACAGGTCTACCCAGCCCCTGCCCAAATTTGCCCAAGTCCTGATGGAGCAGGATAGACCTGTCTTCCCTGGCACGCTGCCAGCCCTTGACCAGGATAGACCTGGCCTCCTGCAGACGCCCCGGACAGGGCTACACCTGCTCGACGAAGGATGTTTTGCAGCGGGGTAGACCAGGCCATCAACTGCTCGAATTCCAACCACCTACACTTCTTAAGTCTTCTGCCCACAACCCGCTCTGCTCTCCCCTTCTTTTCTCCACCTTTGCCTACTTTCTCACACACCACAGACCCGCAACCCACTCCACCTACCCACCCAGCCTTGCTCTGCATCTCAGCATTCTCAGCTGCCTGCACTGGAGCTGCCCACCCAGCACCGTTTCACACACACCTACACCTGCCAGCCCACTGCCCCTTGCAACACGGCTACACCTGTCCACCCTTTCCCCACACACCGCTGGCCTCACATCCTCACGCCTCTGGCCATGCCGCTCAGCTGCTCCTGCCTTTGGAGCCAGCTACACCTTTCCACTCACCACTGCCCTGCAGCTGGATACACCTGGTACCGAGGAACCTGGCTCAGCCAGGTACAGCTTTCTTCCTCATTCTAAACCGCCCCCATGGGGAACCCTCAGCAATGTAGTACCCCGGAGTCGGGTGGAGCTAGCAGCCGTATGCCACCCACAAACCCAATTTCAAAATCAATAAATACTGCAAACAAATATTTTTTAAAATAGTATTTTTGTTCTGTTTGAAATAGAAATATATTGAAGAAAAATTTTATTACTTGTTCTTCTGCATCCAGACCACTCCCTGCAACGCTCCTGAGGACGCTCTAACCTTTACTCATCCTGCCCACACACTCACTCACTGATACTGCCCACAGCTGGGCCTCACTCTGTGGGTTTCTTTGTATCAGGGGATGGCGTCCAGGACAAACTCAGGAGCTCTGTATAACCTAGTTATAATGTGGCAGTTTATTGCGAGGGCATGGGTACAGAAAGTTCTGCTAAGAGCTGCCAGCCGCAGCCCAGAGCAGGACGGAGAGATGGGAGTAAGTTAGTGAGACAGAGAAGAGAAAGAAGTAATAGAGAGGAGTAAGAAAGCAAGAGAGACAGGGTAAGGGGTAAGGGGGTAAGAGGTAAGAGGTAGGAGGTAAGAGGGAGAAGAGAAAGAAGAGAGCGATTTCCCGTTTACAATACAATAAATCTTCTTCTATGTTGCATATTCTAATTTCCACTAACCAATCTAACACAAGATACAAATCCTATAGCATTTACATACAGCCTATAAGAATAATTTCATTACCATATTGTGTTACAATTTAAACCCTAAAAACTACTCCTAGGAGGGTGTTTTGTAACCTTTGGACTTGCTCTCCAGCACCAGGCTTTGTTCAATCATGAGGGGATTATCCTCTCCCGGCCATCCCATTGTCTTTTGGTTATTTAGTAACTGAGGTTTGGTATCTCAAAGATGGCTTTCATTTCAATCTCGCTTGTGGTTCCTATATTCTCAGAATCCTTTGGTAAGCATTCATATTTGCAAGGTTTTCCTGGCCCATATTCCCCAACATCCCTCAATTTCCAAAACACCAAACATCTCAGGGGAGAGCAGAGAGGAATCATGTAAACGTAGAGGAATTCATCACCGAGCTACCAGTCCCCAGCCTGACTTCCCTGGCTTTAGGATTGGTGTGCTGGGGCCACATGGAGCAGGGAGGGGGATGGTGGCCCATCCCCCTGAGGAAGCCACTCGAGATGCACATGGTCCTAAGACAAAGAGAACAGTGTCCTCTCAGAGAGCCTCCCCTGAGGCTGTGGGGACCAATCAGAGACCTGGGTTGGTGATTGACAGCCCAGGAAACCAATTAGAACGGTGTTTCGCTTGCACAAATCACAGGGAAATAGTGTTAGTGGGGTCGTTTTGCCTTTCCGGTCGGGCAGGGGAGCAGGAGCCTGCAGGGCTCCGGGCCCCGGCATGGGGCCCGGCCTGGCCTGAGCTCCGGGAGGAGGAAGGGCCTGGCCCCAGGATGGCCCCGGCCCTGGGATGGCCCCGGACTCGGGATGGCCCCGGGGGTGGGACCTGGCCTGACCCGGCCCCGGGGGAAACCCAGCGCGGCTCCAGCTCGGCTCGGCTTGGCCCCTCGGCCCCACGCGGCAGGGCACAGGTTTCCCAGAGAGCTGGTTGATGCCCTGTTCCTGGAAACATTCCAGGCCTGGCTGGAGCAACATGATGGAAAAAAAGATGTCTCTGCTGCCACCCCACAGGAGGCACTGTGGTGTCAGCTACCACAGGGGTCGGTGTCTCTTGTAGGATGCAATTCCCCCGGGGAGCAGAGAGAAAACACAGCACCACAGTTGGCAGGAATGTCCTCCCATGGAGATGGGAATATTCTGGATTAACAGGCTCAGGCTGCCCAGTTTTGCCTCTTTGTAGATGGGCACAAGTGTCAGAAGAGACTGTGAACTAGCAGTTGGCACAGGGTTTTTGAGGCCTCTTGGTTTCCTGAGGGCCTATAGTATCCCAGGTTCCCTTTGGTTCCATGAGGCCCCACAATGTCACAAGTATCCCTGGACACACCAAGGCCCTGAGGTATCCCAATGGATCCTTGATCCCAACTGGCCTTGCTGTGTCACAAGGGCCTCTGGATTCCATGAGACCCCACAGTGTCACTGTGTCCCCGTTTCCACAAGCCAAAGTGTCAGAATGGCCCCTGAGCATCTTTAGGCACCAGAGACTCACAGCATCCCCTCAGTTCCATGAACTCCACAGTGTCACAATGTCCCCTTGGTTCCTGCAGTGTCACAATGATTCCTGGGAACCATGAGACCCTGGGGTATCCCAATGGATGGTTCCATGAAGCCCCACATTTTCACAGTCTCCTCTTGGTTCCATGAGGGCCCATGGCCCCAAAGGGGCCTCTGGATTCTCCAAGAACCCGGAGTGTCACAGGGCCCCTGTGATCCCCTGGGTCCCTGCAGTGTCACAATGTCCCCAGGAGGCCCCGCAGGGTCACAGCTGAGCAGCACAGGAGCGGGCACAGCACCAGGGCAGGTTTGGCAGCAGCACCAGAACAAGAGCAGCAGCTGTGGAACAACAGGGAGCAGGGGTGTGTGGACACTGCTGCAGGCCTAGGCCTTTTCTCACAGGGTCTGAGTTCCTTTCTCAGGCTGTGAAACTCTCTCAGGCCTAGCTGAAACTTTTCCCATGCTAGGGCCTTTGTCTCTACTGTAAACATAAGGGAAAGAATCATAACAAAGATAAAACACCTGCTGGATCCATGGGAGAACCAAAGACAAGAGGTGTCTCTCTCTCTCTCTCCAATGAACTGTCTGTATTTTGTTTTGCATGAACTGTATTATAGAAAGCCATGGCTCTCTTCAATAAACTGCACTCTTTCTTGCTTTCCTGCACCAAGCAAGGGAGTTGCTTTGTTGCTGTTTTTCCTTTCACTGCTCCGTAACCCTTTATTGCAGCAACAGGGGTGGAGTGGATAAGGAGCAGTGGAACAGTGAGAGATGAGCAGCGTTGGAGCAGGAGGGGAGCAGTGGTGGCACAGTGGTGGGGGAGCAGAGGAACTGTGCTGGAACAGCACCAGAGCAGCACTGGAGCAGCTCTTGAGCAGCAGTGCAGTGACCATGGGCAAGGTGGAACAGTGGTGAAACAGGAGCCACAGCCATGGAGCAGCGGTGGCACAGGCAGCGCAGCCGTGCAGTGACAGGGGAGATGCCGAAGCTGCGGACACAGAGCGGCTCCGAGCGCTGTGTCCTGCAGGAGCCAGCCCTGCACACCAGAGCGATGCCCCTCAGGCTGACCCAGAGCGGGGGCAGCGCAGGAATTGCTGCTGGGCTGTGGCAGGGGTGCACTGAGTGCATTTAATGGTGACTTGGGGGTTTGATCCTGGTCATTGTGGCTGCTTTTGTGCTGCCGGGAGCCTTCCAGTTCATCTGAGGTCATGAACCCAGGAGAAACATGGGACAAAAGGAATCAAACTGCCTTCTTTAGTGCAAGGAAACACATCTCGGGAGAAGTTTAATGATTTCTCATTTAGGAACCAAACTGGGTCAATTATTGGCCTGTGGTTTTGTTCTAAATCAGGGACAGTTTCCAAATTACTGTAATTTAATGAAAAAATAAGGAACATGCCTCACAATCAGGATGTTCCCAAGTGAGTGAAGAATTTGTTTGGTCATAATGATCAAGAAAACAATCTGAATTCTTTTCTCTCCTTCCTGCTTTCTTCCTCTCTCTGGGATTAATCCTCCAACTCTTCCTGCAGGTCAGCTTTCCATAATCTGCTCTGGAGTTGGAACGTGCCAAATGAACAGTGGCAAGACACAGAAGAATGGACCATAAAAAATTTCAACTTTCTTATTGTAGCCTCTGAAATTCAAGGAATTTCAAACTTTTGTTTTTTAAAGTATTCACCACTTCTCACTCTTCTAAATTTTGCCCTAGCACAAAACCTCCTGTTTCCTTCTTTGGGACCTGACCCTCAAAATTGAGGAGAACCACAGTGGGGATCAAAGGTTTTGGGCTCATTGCTGTGCTGACATCACCTTGGAGAGGAATTGAGGAAGTGTCTCAGGGTTCTAATTGCAGAACAATGGCCGAGGAGAGGCCCAAGCTTCCTTGGAGATCAGTGCCAGTCAGGGGGATGGAATTGGTCAGCAAATAACCATGTGCCAACAGCCCAGGGAGAATGACCTGGACACACACAGAGGCTCTCAGTGCAGTTGGATTGGCCTCCAGCTCTGGGAACCCCTTGAGAATGTCCCTGCTTCCCTTGGGGCTGTGTCTGAACTGCGCAGAAACTGTCCCTACACATGCTCCAGCATGTAGGGATGAGTAGGTCTTATGAGTTTCCCCTCTCCTCTCAACAGTGGTCTCAGCATGAAAGAGCTGAGCTTTGCCCGCTCAAGGGAAAGGCACGAGTGGCACAGCCCATGTGTCATCCCTGTTTTTCTCTGCAGCACTGCCAGCTTGGGCATGAGGAGTTTGGATTTGGAACCTCCCTGGAATAGGGAAGCTTTGCTGCAGAACCTGGAAGGAAACCCAAAGGCCCCAAAGCATTTCTGCAGGAGAACTCCTGTCCAGTGTGTGTGGGGCGGAGCCCGAGTAGTCCTGTGTTGGAGTCAGTGAGTCAGGGAATTCTTCAGAGAGAAATCAGAGTGCAGGGATTGAATTAAAGACTTTGGATGGATTGAAGTATATTAAACCACTCACACATAAAGTAGACATTTAAGTAGAAGTAAGTCAGTAATTTTAGGATGAGTTCTAATGCTTTTAGTAAGTGAAAGTTTTCAAGTGCCACAGTAGCAGTGAGTGTTCTAGTTAAGGTTGAAACATACTGATATCTTCAGTAGAGGCTCCAGGCCCTCAGTTGTACACAGTGCTTAGACATAATAGAGCTATAGTAAGAATATCGCTTACATTTCTTAGATAGAACAAGATAAATTGTATGTGTAGTTCTAGACATAACCTGGTGTGCTAAGAAAATAGAATTTCAATAGGTTAAGGAGTGATGGTCTGAGTTTGCATCTTAGCTTGTTGGAAATATCCTATATAAGAATATGTATTCGGGAGGGTTGTTGCTTTTAGCCACTGGCTCTTTGCCACTGCTTTTAGCCATCGTGGCTTTTAGCCACTTGCTTTTTAGCCATTGCCTTTTGCCAGGGCTTCTAGCCATTCGCTTATTGCTAGCTGCTTTGCCATTGCTTTTTGCTATTGATTGTCGGTGTACTGTTGAGACTGATGTGCTTTGTTATAAGATGTGCTTTGTAATAAATAACCTTTTTAACTATTAGCTGCTTGGCTTATTTAGACAATTACCTGACGAAGTAGGAGCCTAAGAGCTTGGAGTAGGAGCCATAGAGCTCTGGAGTAGGTGCTTAGAGCCCCTGGAGGTTCAAAGAACCTCCAAAGTCCTGCCCCCTTGTGGACAAAATTTGGCACTGCAGCCCCCTCCACTACACGAGCAGTGCTGTGTCCTTGCGGTCATAACATTGTACTTCAGCCATGCCCCCCTAGAAAAGCACTGCCTCCTTGTGGACACAACCTGGTACTGCAACCCACCCCACCCCAAGCAGTCCTTCCCCCTTCAGGACAAATCTCGGCACTGCAGCCACCCCTTTCCACAAGCAGTGCTTCCCCATTGTGGACACAGCCCGTTACTTCACCCCCATCCTCCCCGAGCAGTGCTGCCCACTTGTGGACACAGCATGGTACTGGAACACCATCCCCCCACCCCCCACACCCTCCCCTGTTTAGAAGTGCTGCCCCCTTGTGCAAACAGCATGGTACTGCAGCCTTCCCACCTGAGAAGTGCTGCCCCCTTGCTGACACAACTCGGCACTGCAGTTGCTCCCTCCTTGAGTACTGATGCCCCTTTGTGGACACAACCCTGTACTGCTGCCCCCTTCCCCCACCCCGAGCAGTGCTGCCCCATTGTGGACAGCACCCACTTTTCCCCAAGCAGTGTTGCCTCCTTGTGGAGACAGCATGATACTGCAACCCCGTCCCTGAAAAGTGTTGCCCCCTTGTTGACACAGCATGGTACCGCAGCCCAACCCCTCCTCCCCTTCCCAAGCAGTTCTGCCCCCTTGTGTATAGTGCCTGGTACTGCAGCCTCAACCCTTGTCCAAGCAGTCTTGCCCTCTGGTGGGCAAAAGTCAACGCTGCTGCTCCCCTCCTTCCACAAGCATTGCTGCCCCCGTGTGGATATAGCAAGGTACTGCAGCCCCAGGCCTCTCTGAGCAGTGCTGCCCTCTTGTGGACACAACCAGGTACTGCAGCCCTCCTTTCCTCAAAGCAGTGTTGTCTTCTTGTGGACACAGCATAGTGTCATGAGCCGCTCAACCTGAGTGGCAGTTGTGATGGTTTGTTTGACCATAGAGTGCAAAAGACAAACAGCAAGGGACTCAAGTTTTATTCAGCAGCAAACAGCAATGCACTTTATTGAGTGCCAACAACTCAATTGTGCGATAGAGGAGAGAGAGTGATAAAGGAAATGAAGTAAAACAGAAGAGAGAAAGAGACAAGGATGGGGAAATAGCTACCAACAGATGAGACGTAGTCCTCATGGTCTTCAACCAATAGACGCGTCTTCAATCCATAGGGAGAAAGAGATGTCACAAGTCTCTTCAGAAAAGTCACTTTTTATAGTCCTTTTCCAAAGCAAGTGGCCTCTGGCCAAAAGGTGGGAAGATTTATGGATTATTGTGTGCGGAGACTTGCTCCAACAAACCTTTCTCCAAGGAGCAGGAACAGAGTGCTACAGCCAGTACCCTGCTCGAGAGCACCATACCATGGCAAGCAGCAAGCACATCTTCAAATAGTCCCTTGGCAAGCATCCACCTTGGCCAGGCCAGAAACTCCTGTCCAGAGCAAGTGGTGGGGTCCCAGGGTCTCAGTCTCTGATCTTGGATGGTCATGAGGAAGATCAGGGAAACTTTGGACCAACCCTTGCACCACCACCTTGTGACTCACAATCGTCATTAAGAGCACTCCTTCACAGTGTTGTTTGTCCAAGTTAAGGACAAATTTGGGGAAAGACCTCCCAAAGAACTCAGAAAGAATTCTCCTCAGGGGGAAAGTGGAAAAAACTTATTTATTAACAAAACACAAGAGAAAACACTTCCCAGTCAGACCCAGACTACAAAAAACAAATTTCACCGCAAGAGAGAGAGACGAGCTAGGAGATCTTCGCTGGGAAGGGCGGCAGAACTTCTTTGGCAAGCTTCCAGAGGCAGTCTCTGAGGTTCAGATCCGTTTTCCTCTGGAGTTGGTTCAAATCTTGAGGAGGGGGAAGAAGGGAGGGATAAAGAGGGGCAGCCAGGATAAACAGCAAGGTAGCAAGCGGGGGGGGGCAAAGCCGCGGTCAGCCAAGCAGCCTGGGGGAGGGGCCGCCATGCAATCCACAGCTCCATGCAGACAGGGCGGGGGCAGGGAGAGAAGCTAGTCATAATATAACATCAACCCAGAACATTCCACCCCTTATCCCATATCGAGATCATTGACACACGATTGGGATATACACTCACTAAACACGATATAAAAACTTCCTCTGACTTGCTCAAACCTTCAACGCTTACACGTTTCCTTCGCACTTGCTCAGGCCTTCACCACTTACACATTCCCTTCTGTCTCATATTCATACGATCTAGCATACAGACAATGGTGGTAGCACTCAACAATAACATTTGTGTATAATTCACCCTACAATCATATCTCACTGAGGTACACAGCGGGTTGTTCCATCTTTCTGCATTATCCACCACGTACATCCTGGTCCTTGAGCAAAGGCAATCCCACAAATGGGTTTGCTTGTACTTGAGGCAGGATTAATCCGTACTGTCTTCCCTAGCAAACCTCTGACATGGGCCACTGGGACTTTGTCTCCATCTACTATATTAAGGCACTCAGACTGGGTGGGACCTGCTCGGTTGGTGGAACCTCAAATGTTGACTAACCGAGTGGCCTTTGCCAAATGCTGCTCCCAGTTCTTGAGAGATCCCCCACCCAATGCCTTTAAGGTGGTCTTCAACAAGCCATCGTACCTCTCCACTTTACCTGCAGCTGGTGCATGACAAGGGATGTGGTACACCCACTCGATACCGTGTTCCCTAGCCCAGGTGTTAACAAGGTTGTTCTCTAAATGAGTCCCATTGTCTGACTCGATCCTCTCAGGGGTACCATGCCTCCAAAGGACCTGCTTTTCCAGGCCCAGGATGGTGTTGCGGGCAGTAGCATGGGACACAGGGTAGGTCTCCAACCACCCGGTGGTGGCTTCTACCATGGTCAGCACATAACATTTGCCCTGGCGGGTCTGAGGCAGTGTGATACAGTCAATCTGCCAGGCCTCCCCGTACTTGTATTTGGACCACCGCCCACCATACCAGAGGGGCTTCACCCGCTTGGCTTGCTTAATGGCAGCACATGTCTTACAGTCATGGATAACCTGAGAAATACTGTCCATGGTTAGATCCACCCCTCGTTCTCGTGCCCACTTATAAGTGGCATCCCTTACCCTTATGGCCTGAGGCATCATGGGCCCATTGAGCCAGGAATAACTCTCCCTTATGTTCCCAATCCAAATCCACCTCCAACCCCCCTATCTTTGCAGCCTGATCTACTTGCTGGTAATTTCGCTGCTCTTCATTAGCTCTGTTTCTGGGGATATGGGCATCTACATGGCGAACCCTCACAGGTAGTTTTTCTAATCGAGTAGCGATGTTTTTCCACTCTTCAGCAGCCCATATTGGTCTTCCTCTACGCTGCCAGTTCACCTCTTCCATCTCTTTATCCATCCCCACAGAGCGTTAGCTACCATCCAGGAGTCAGTGTATAAATAGAGCTTTGACCACCTTTCTCTTACGGCAATATTTAAGGCCAGTTGGATGGCTTTGAGTTCAGTGAATTGACTAGATCCCCCTTCTCCTTCTGTAGCCTCTGCAACCGGTCGTGTAGGGCTCCATACAGCTGCTTTCCATCTCCGATTCGTCCCTACGATGCGACAGGAACCGTCGGTGAACAGAGCATAGCGTGTTTCCTCTGCTGGCAGCTGGTTGTAAGGCGGGGCTTCTTCAGCCCGGGTCACTGGTTCTTGTTCCTTGTCTGTCACACTAAAACTTTCACCTTCTGGCCAGTTTGTAATTATTTCTAAAATTCCAGGACGATTCAGTTTTCCAATTCGGGCACGCTGTGTAATGAGAGCAATCCATTTGCTCCATGTAGCACTGGTAGTATGGTGAATGGAGGGAATCTTTCCTCTAAACATCCACCCCAACATCGGCAGTCGGGGTGCCAGGAAGAGCTGTACTTCTGTACCAACAACCTCTGAAGTGGCTTGGACTCTTTCATAGGTGGCCAAGATTTCCTTCTCCGTTGGAGTGTAGTTAGCTTCAGACCCTCTGTAGCTCCGACTCCAGAATCCCAGTGGTCGGCCTCGGGTCTCACCAGGCACCTTCTGCCACAGACTCCAAGACAAACCATGGTTTCCAGCTGCAGAGTATAGCATGTTCTTCACATCTGGTTCTGTTCTGACTGGGCCAAGGGCCAAGGCATGAGTGATTTCCTGCTTTATCTGGGCAAAAGCTTGTTGCTGCTCAGGGCCCCAGTGGAAGTTGTTCTTTTTTCGGGTAACCAGGTAAAGAGGGCTCACAGTCTGACTGTATTCAGGAATATGCATCTTCCAGAAACCTATGGCACCTTAGAAAGCTTGTGTCTCCTTCTTGTTGGTTGGTGGGGACATAGCTGTGATCTTGTTGATGACATCAGTAGGAATCTGGCGCCATCCATCTTCCCACTTCACTCCTAAGAACTGAATATTCTGAGCAGGTCCCTTAACTTTATTCTTCCTGATAGCGAAGCTGGCTTTCAGGAGGATTTGAGTAATTTTCTCTCCTTTCTCAAACACCTCCACTGCTGTGTTTCCCCATACAATGATGTCATCAATATATTTTAGATGTTCTGGAGCTTCACCGTTTTCTAGTGTCGTCTGGATCAGTCCATGACAGATGGTAGGACTGTGCTTCCACCCCTGGGGCAGTCGGTTCCAAATATATTGCACACCCCTCCATGTAAAGGCAAACTGAGGCCTGCATTCTGCTGCTAGAGGAATGGAGAAAAATGCATTGGCAATATCAATAGTGGCATACCACTTTGCTACCTTGGACTCCAACTCATACTGCAACTCCAACATGTCCGGCACGGCAGCGCTCAAGGGTGGGGTCACTTCATTCAATGCCCAGTAGTCCACAGTTAGTCTCCATTCTCCATCAGACTTGCGCACAGGCCAGATGGGGCTATTGAAGGGTGAATGAGTTTTACTGACCACCCCTTGGGTCTCTAGCTCTCGAATCATCTTATAAATGGGAACCACAGCATCTCGAGTTGTTCAATATTGCCGATGATGTACTACTGAGGTGGCAATCGGTACCCTCTGCTCCTCTACCCTCAGGAGTCCCACGGCAATTGGATTCTCACACAATCCAGGCAGGGTGTTCAACTGCCAGATTCTCTCTCCCATCACAGCTGCTATCCCAAATGCCCACTTGAATCCCTTTGGGTCCTTAAAATACCCACTTCGAAGGAAATCTATTCCAAAAACACACAGGGCCTCTGGACCAGTCACAATTGGGTATCTTTTCCACTCTTTTCCAGTCAAACTCCCTTCAGCTTCCACCAAGGTAAAGTCCTGTGATCCACCTGTGACACCAGCAATAGAGACAGATTCTGCCCCCACGTATCCGGATGGGAATATGGTGCATTGTGCACCGGTATCAACTAAGGCTTTATACTTTTGTGGTTTCGATGTGCCAGGCCACCGAATCCACACAGTCCAGAACACACGATTCTCCCTGGCCTCACCCTGGCTAGAGGCAGGGCCTCTCTAAGCCTGTTTATCCTTTTTTACGGGGTCATAGGTCTTAGAAGTTCCTTCCAGCGGATCAGACGTTGTCATCCTCCTCGTACTTGGTGTTGTGGTTCCAGGCAACTGGAGCTCATCTCTTTTTGGTTGAACCTTCTCTTCGGATCTTATCTTCTTTCAAATCCTGCACCCATTGTGCCAGAGCAGCTGTAGATTTTTCCGTCCCAACGCTTAATATTCTCTCCGCAATCACGTAGGAAGAACCACAATTCAGCACATGGAGTATACCTCCTCTCACCATCAGAGAAAGGTCTGCGTTGGGTGCTGGGACGCCTAATTTGCACAGCTAAGATTTGGAGGAGGTCCTCCTTAATCTCTTCTCTGAGCTTCTTATGATTTTCTTCTATCTTACCCTCCAAATTCTGTAAACGTGTTTCCACGGCTGCAATTCTAGCATGGGTTGGGCCATGTACAGCATCAGCATATGCCTGGAGCTTCTTCGCCATGTCGAGCACGGTTTCATACATTTCTTCCCACTTCATTATTGCTAGAGTAGAAGCGTACTCAGATGGCCCGAGCCGCACAAGTTTCCTCCACATGACCGGTGTGCATGGTACCAGATCTGGATTTCTCGTTGTTATATCATCCAAAAAGATTATTTCTGCTACTGCCATCTCCCTCAGACGTTGGACCCCCTGCTCAATGGTTCTCCATCGGGTCTGCTGCATATACAGGTCATCCGCACACAGGTATCTTTGTGCCACGCCATCCAGGACCCGGGCCCAGAGGCTCTGAGGGTTAGCTTCCCTCATCACACCTTGGTCGATGACCGGGTCATGGGACAGAGACCCCAAATGCCTCGCTTCGGTGCCATCCAATACTGTAGCCTCTCCTGCCGCATCCCAGAGGCGGATTAGCCAGCTAATTATAGATTCGTCAGGTTGCCGGGTGTAGTCCTTTCTTAACCCCTGAAGATCCTTTATGGAAAGGGACTCATTGTTGGCCTCTGCTCTCACACTGGTTGTTTTGGCTCCTGATTTTATATCAGGAGGTGTTGGGGGTCCCTCTCCAGCATCATCATCATCGTCATCCAGCGGCCGATCGGTCTTCTTTGTGCACTTGCCACTCCTCGTGCTAGTAGCAACAGCCATTGTTTGAGGTTTATTATCCAGTTTAGCTGCAGAGTTTAGGCCTAGGGGGTTGGGAGCAACCTGAGTGACTGGGATTGTAGATAATTTATCTCCCTGTTCCCTTTCCTCTGTGTTTTGCTCTATACTGTCTAGCAAGGTGCGATATGCATGTGCCAGGGCCCAGCTCACTGTAATAACCCTTTTCTCTTTAGGACCATCCTGACACTTTTTTTTTAAGTACCTTGTCACCTTAATGGGATCCTGAATCTGTTCAGGTGGGAATTCCCAGATTATGGGGTCAGAAAGTTCCTTTAAAATCTGGCCCATTTCTTCCCATTTTCCATTCCATTCAAGGTTCTTCCTGCTTAACTTGACTCTTAAATCAGGAGTCTTCTCAGCCCCTTTAGAAATCTCAGCCTTTATTCTGTATAAACTGCAGACAGTATAACCAAAACTTACCAAATTAATTGCCAGAAAGATGGTCTCTTTGATATTCAGGGAGATCTGAATGTTTTCTAATAGAGATGTAACTAATTCAGAAGACAGGAAAGGAAATAGAGGCAGGAAATCCTCTTTGCCTGCCTCTCCTCTAATAAACAGCACAAACCATGATGTATACATTCCTGAGGCCGATTCCAACATTCTTATAACCCTCCTGCATATCATTACGACCAAGCCTAGCCCAATAGTATTTTTGTTAATACCCCTTTAATACAAAAACTGTGTATCAAAGACAACATCGGAGCTATTTCCGGATAAGCAAATAAACCCAACGACCAACAGTATCAACACTTCAAAGAAACCCAATGACCATATATACAGGCAGACTCCCACAACCAAAGACATCATGGATTCAACAAACATACCGATACCAACCATCGAAAACAAAATATTATTATTAGAATAAAGTTTTTTCCACTTTTTTCCCTTCCTCCCCATACGGGCCACCAAATGATTTGTCCAAGTTAAGGACAAATTTGGGGAAAGACCTCCCAAAGAACCGAGAAAGAATTTTCCTCAGGGGGAAAGTGGAAAAAACTTATTTATTAACAAAAGACAAGAGAAAACACTTCCCAGTCAGACCCAGACTACAAAAAACAAATTTCACTGAGAGAGAGAGAGAGAGATGAGATTTGGAGATCTTCACTGGGAAGGGCAGCAGAGCTTCTTTGGCAAGCTTCCAGAGGCAGTCTCTGAGGTTCAGATCCGTTTTCCTCTGGAGTCGGTTCAAATCTTGAGGAGGGGGAAGAAGGGAGGGAGAAAGAGGGGCAGCCGGGATAAACAGCAAGGTAGCAAGTGGTGGTGGGGTGGGGGGGGGGGAAGCAAACAAGCAGCCTTGCTAGCCAGGAGGCAAACAGCAGCAGCCAGAGGCAAGCAGCAGCAGCAGCCGGGGTAGCAAAAGCCGCGGTCAGCCAAGCAGCCCGGGGGAGGGGCTGCCATGCAGTCCACAACTCCATGCAGACACGGGGGGCCAGGGAGAGGAGCTAGTCATAACATAACATCAACCCAGAATATGTTGCAAAGTCTTCAGGACTCATCTGAGTTGGTAGCATGTCCCGGAAAACAGAGACAGAAAGTTGGACAGAATAGAAAAGTAGAAAGAAGATAAGGGAAAGGAAAAGGGCATAAGAAAACAAAACGAATAATCAATTTTCAATTAAAATATACATACAATTTCTGATTAAATAGGATAATTAATTTTTCAGTTTAAAATACAACACAACTAAAAAAGTAATTTTAATCAATATTCAAAATGCAACACAACTGAAACAAGCAATTTTCAGATTACAAATCAATTAATTTTAATTGAAATTGCAACGCAACTAAAATAAGCAATTTTAATCAATACCATGTTTTATTTTATTTCAAATTATATAATTTGCTTTGTGTCAATAACCTTAGGGATACTGACAGTGACTGATTTGTGTACATCCAATATAGATATCAATTGCGTTAACCATTTCATCATTCTCCAATTCATGATGTAGAGGACTGCTAAAATAAAACCAATCAAAACCAGAATCAAAAGAACAATGATAGGATGACGCAATTTGTTCAGGACACCTGTAGTAGTAGGTGACCACTCAAAGAAAGTATCACACCACCTGTGTTTCTCATCTTTCTTTACTCTTTCCAGAAAATGATGTATTTCTTTCATATTGTGATGAACAATTATTAAGGTTTTCTGTCTGTTTTTCTTAATTCTTTCCAAAATTTCAACTAAATCTTGGTGAAGCAAAAATTGCTTTAACAGAGTGAGGTTCATCCCAATGGGTGTGGGCAATAGATCGTGGATGAGTGTGTAATTGGACTGTAGAAGGTGATGAGAGGTAACCAGGGCTAAAAAAGAAAAATCACATCCTGCAATTTTAGTAAAGTCACAGACACAAGGATTTGAATGATTTTTAGTACTTACTACCAAGTCTTCTACAAAAACACTATCACACACAGTACTTAAACATGCACGCCTATTGCCTATATACACCAGGAGTGTTTCAGGAACCTCGTTTGGATGAATTTCAAAGTTACAGACATTCTATTCTGTGTCTAAGCAAGTATCTTGAGCTCTGATTGCATTACTTTCACAAATAAACCCTTGAGGTTCCCGGACAACGTAAGTTTCAAAATTAACAGTTTGTCACTTCTCACCAATTTGACAGGCCCATTCTCTGTGTTTGAAAGGATAGAGAATAGCTCTATCATGGTTCAGCCCTAATGCAATGATAGGGAATACTGAATGTACTGAAGCATTGCATATGGTCAGTACAAAGACTGTGGCTGAGTTTGTGTTGGGGTCGTAGGTGAAATTTACCAAGTTCCACCAAGATTGGAACTCTTGAACTCAGTGGCACTATCCCAGATTATTTTTCAAATTTCAGTAGGAGAAGTGATTTCCTCGCCTTCTCTTATAATTGAGGCAGCAACTGACTGCATCCACAATTGAGCCTGGATACAGCTAAGGGCTAAAGAGATGTTATTTTGTGAGGCATCGAGTGCATCAATAGTCAATTTCTGGTCATTCACAGTTACCTTTTCCCAATTTGGTAATATGTTTGATAACAATCACTATTGGGTTCCTAAAGCTGTTAAGGATGACTGCACAGGTTGTTATAATTTGGTTAAATCTCCAGTCGTGGTAGCCAGCTTATTCATTAGTACTTCTGAATTAGTACTATTCAAAATTCCCAATCCTATTCCCACAACATCGGTTATGTCTCTTGTCATTCATTTCTTAAAAGGATCCCACTTTCGCAACCAGGTTGTCCACCCCTAAAAGAGATTTGCAGAAAAGGCAAAAAGCTGGCTAAACTTCTGAGACATTGTTTTGCATTGGCAATTTGACTTGTGTAAAAGACCATGCCGAATTAAACAATAATTGTTGTTGGCCAGTTTTCCTAATTATATATGGTCAAATTTAAAAAATTTTTGGGCTCAGCATAACTGGTGGTTGGGTGGTAGATGTTACAACATTAACATCAAGTTCTCCCCAATGTTTTGTATTGTTTTTACCATACATGATTTTATGGGAATACAGTTCAGCAGTTAAATTTAGCCAGCAATTCTGATTTTGGATTTTAAAAAATAGAACATGGCTGTGAGGTCCTGTGCCATAATTGCATACAGGCTTGATGAGGAATTCTGCAATTAATCTTCATGTCCCGCAGAGTTCTTCTGTTAAAAATAAACACAACAGAATCTGCCACAAAGAGGCAGGAGATTAAAATAATGGAACTATCCAGCATGTAATGTGGACTGGAATTCTATTAACTTCCCAGTTATTTTGCTGCCAAAGAGGAAGCCACTCTGTACCTCTTTTAAACACAGCATAAGTGTCAGTGTAGATGCAAACAAGAGAGGTATTCTGCACCTCAAGCTGGAAAACACTCCAAACAACTATCAACTCCCCAATCTGAATGCTGCTTTCTCTCTCAGTAATAATTTGTTCACCAGAGGAAGAGTGAAGGGCTACTGCCTTGTATTTCCCCGCCTTTCCCTCTTGTTTGGCAAAGGTATCTGTGAACCAAGAATTTTCTGATTGTTTGGAGGAGAAAGCTGAGGCTACTTTAATTACTGCGGTAGGTTTGTCATGGCTGCTACCCAAGCTCTCTGTTTCTGTTATTGCCAGATTTTTTTACAGTTCCTTCTGTTACTGAGATGTTACAGTAATATTTAATCTGGGCTTACCCTTTCCTAACTGAGGATCTCTGGGCCACCCCATCAGGGGGGATGTTGGTTCTAGTTGTTACTTGGGGTGATAGCAAGTAAAGGAGCAAGACAGGCTTTTGCAGGGATTTGCAGAGATGTTTATTTCAGCCACGCTTCTGCATCATCTAAGGTTTAGGGAACAAAGGCGAAGGCCTTGAGGGAAGGTTTAGGTTTGATACATGGGCAGCAGGGTGGGGAGAGCCCTTGGGACCAATTATTAAGGGATAGGGAAACCAGGTGGGAGTAACTAAAAGGCTGACAGACAGGTAGAGGGAACAAGGTTGTCTTAAGGAACAGAAGAGCAGCTGCTTTGGCCGGATAAGACAGGATTGTTATCAAACAAAGGCGATGAGAGAGGCCTCTCATGTTCCCTAATTGGGACTGCCTTTCTGGGTCTCCACAGGGGGAGAGTCCCAGTAGTGACTGTAATGTGTATTCTCCAGAACACTAATAATCCTAAAGCTTGTTGCAGATCTTTTCTGGATTCAGGCATTTTAATCTGATCTAAAGAGGTTAGAGTATCACCCACTACTTCTATTTCATCTCCTCCCACAAGGATATCATCAATATATTGATAAACAGCCAAATTGTTAGGCTTGGGTTTCTGAACTGGCCATACAGGAGAGCTGAAAGGAGAATAAGTACCAATTATTACTCCTTGGTCTCACAAGTCCTGTATAACTGGTTTGATCCCTTCTTTGGCACCAGAGGGAAGAGGGTATTGTTTTACATTTACAGATAATTACATAGGTGATTTATAGCTAGCAGTGAATTTTATTTCATGTATAATTTGCAAGCAGGGAGCTTTGTGAATGTTTCCTAGGAGTTGGTTGGGGGTACCAACTAAAGCTACAGGGTCTCCCCTTTCAAAGGGTTAAGCCCTCCTGCAACCCAATAAACTGCGCAGGGACCATGAGTTACATTTGTCTCCTGTTGTTAAAAAAAGCCCCTTGTCCCCAGCACCCACTAGCTGTTTGTTCTGATAATTCAGTAGCAGTGTACAGGATTTCTGTAGTGGCTATCTGTGGGCCAAAATCCTCATCATTGATACAATTATAGTCTGTTTTAACCACAGGTTTCAAGCTAGGGCAGCAATGTTCCCCACTATTTCTCATCAGAGTTAGTTCTTTTTGAGGATATATTTGATTAGTTTCCTTCTCTTCTGTTTCTTTTGGTGAGTCAGTGTGTTTAAAAATTTTGGTATGTTCTTGTCTTATGGCAGCTTTTAAAAATTATTTTTATCCCTTAAAAAATTATTCCCTTCTCTTTCTTCATCTAATTGTTTTTGCAAAATTTCCACTAATTTTTTTAAAGAGTCAAAATTTTTTTCCTCACTTCTTCACTTAAGGCAAGTTTCTATAGCTGCTGTAAGACAGGCTCCCAAAACTGAGCATAGTCTTGTTTTTGCCCAGTTTAAATTTTGTTTCATGTTGCAAAGAACATATTCTGTTGATCACATTTTCTAAATTAAACCAATTACCGTGTGCCCACTCTTCCCGCCCTTGGGAGGGTCTGGCATTATATTTAGCTAATAAAGCGAAAAATGCAGCTTTATCTTTTGCACCATTTTCAGTCATTTTATGAGGGGGAGGTAAAACCACTTCAGGGAGGTCAATTACTTAAGTTACACACAGCTTTCATTGTGTTCAGCCACTCTCTTCCCTGGGTGGGTGAGGAGACCACCCTTCTTGGGAGGTACTACCTTCATTAGAAAAAATCAGTTTTTCTCTTCACTACCCCAAGCAGTCAAAAATTCACACAAACAACAAAAAACAAGAACAACAAAAACACAGTCCCACCTTTTGCACCAAGAGATCTTTTGTGAATTTCTGAAGACAGAATCCTCAAATGAGTGTAGGGGTGCTTTTAACCTGGGCATGTGCAGTTTGCGGGAAATCTGATATGCCCCCCTTGCTTTCTAATTTGGCTCGCCCCTTTTGAGGTGGCCAGCTAGGTGCAGCTGGAGCAAGACCTCCTTCCCCTGTTACAGATTACACACAACCCTGCAACCCTTCTGTATATCAGAAATCCTGTCCATGACGCCAATTTAATGTCACGATCAGCTCAACCTGAGCGGGAGTCGTGATGGTTCATTTGACCCTAGAGTGCAAAAGGCAAACAGCAAGGGATTCAAGTTTTATTCAGCAGCAAATAGTAATGCACTTTATTGAGTGCCAGCAACTCAGTTTTGTGATAGAGGGAAGAGAGAGATAAAGGAAATGAAGTAAAACGGGAGAAAGAAAGAGAGAAGGATGGGGAAATAGCTACCAACAGATGGGACGTAGTCCTCATGGTCTTCAGTCAATAGATGCGTCTTCTGTCCATGGGGAGAAAGAGATCTCACAAGTCTCTTCAGAAAGTCATCTTTTTATAGTCTTTTTCCAAAGCAAGGGACTTCTGCCCAAAAGGTGGGAAGATTTATGGACTATTGTATGCAAAGGCCCGTTGCTCTGTGACGCAGGTGTAGCTTTCCCAGCCCGTACCTGCTCGAAGGCAGTGTACTGTGACAGTACAGCACGAACCTGCAGAATAGTCCTTTGGCAAGCATCCACCTCAGCCAGGCCAGAACTCAGGTCCAGAATGAGTGGTGGGGTCCCAGGGTCTCAGTCTCTGCTCTTGGGCAGTCGCGAAGCAGATCAGGGAAACCTCGGGCCCTAAAAATGTGACAGTGAGATATGAGCATAGTAATTCCTCTTTGAAGGAAGCTGCTGCGGAGAAAGCCAAGAAATATCAGTGCCTTCTGCCACAAGTTAGAGACCTTCCAAATGCAGCAGATATTAAATTCATAGGCTTTTCCATTGGGGTGTGGGGGAAGTGGTACGGGAAAAACTCTTGAGTTGTTATTGTCCTTGGTCTCTCTACAACGAGGCTAGAGAAGACTGCCCAGGCCCTATCATCCAGACCGCTCCTTTTTTCTGTTGATATTGTACATATATTTAATAGTAAAGCTTGTTCAATTG
>JAREIS010000592.1:55000-154742 GCA_030060385.1 Muscicapa striata striata
AGGCCTCTCTCAGCAGGCCGGGGCCAATAGAGGGCCCCAGTTGCGCGGTTGCGTGGGGTGCCCTCACAATCAGAGGTTGCCTTCACACCCTCCTCCGCGCAGATCTCAGGCCTGGGGCGGGGGCTTGGCTGCGCAGGCCCAGGTGGGTTTTCCTTCACCGCACACGTGCACAGTGTAAAGGTGTCACAATTCGCTCAACCCGAGTGGGAGCCATGATGGTTCATTTGACCCCAGGGTGCAAAAGACAAAAGCAAGAGACTCAGGTTTGTTCAGCAGAAAGCAGTAATGGAGTTTATTGAGGGTAACAATTCAGTTTTGCGATGGAGAGAGAGAGAGGTAAAGGAAATGAAGAAAAAAGGGGAGAGAGGGAGAGAGAGAGAGAGAGAGAGAGAGAGAGAGAGAGAGAGAAAGGATGGGATATAGCTACCAATGGATGAGACGCATCCTTGTGGTCATCCGATGAGATGCGTCTTCAATCCATTGGGGAGAAAGAGATCTCGAAGTCTCTTTAGGAAAGTCACTTTTTTATAGTCCTTTTACAAAGCAAATGGCCTCTGGCCAAAAGTTGGGGAGATTTATGGACTATTGTATGTGGAGATCGTTGCTCCAAGAAACAGGTGGAACAGGATGCTACAGCCAGTACCCTGCTCGAGAGCAGCGTACCACGGCAAGCTCCAGGCACACCAACAGTCCTTGTGACCAGTTCATTGTTCTCACACCTGTGGGAACTTAAACACCACCGTGACTAGCCGTAAACCAGTCCGAAAAACCAGTCCTGGTAGAATGGGCACCACCTGAGAACAATCACTTGGCATTCCTCTCATCCCTGGCCAGCGCCTTTAAACTGCAGTTTGAGGGGTCTTCTTAGGCCTCAGGCGAGGGTCGTTGGGCAGAACAAACGAGAGGCTTTCAGACGGACTCTCACACCACCCCGTGACCAACGAACGTCGCCGAGAAACTCCATCAGCATGATGTTGTGACGTTGTAGCATCTTCAGGACCCGTCATTGGTAGCATATCCCGAAAAACAGGGACAGAAAAATCAGGGATAAGAAGGAAAAGGGAAAGAAAAAATGAAAGGAAAAAGAAGAGAAATAGACACAAAAATAATAAAGCAAAATAATCACAACAAAATTGATTAAAACAATTCTTCAAACAAAACACAATCATATTAGCTAAAATAACTTTCAAACAATCAAAATTAAAACAAATCAATAAAATAACTTTCAAACAATTAAAATTAAAGCAAATCAATAAAATAACTTTCAAACAATTAAAATTAAAATAAATCAATTAAATAACTTTCAAACTATTAAAATTAAAACAAATCAATATTGATTATACTATATTTTTTATGATTAAAACAATTCTTTTTCTAAAACCATTTTCAAACAAAAACTTAACATTACTAAAACTAATCATACCAATCATAACAAGCAACAAACAATTCTAATCAGTTTGCTGTTAAAGACCTAACTTTTACTGCTCGTGTAATTTGTCTCGTGTCAATAACTTTAGGGGTATCTTTAGCAAATGGGGTAGTGATCAGATTATGCGCTTCCATTGTTGGTGCAAATTGTGTCAGCCGTTTTACCATTCTCCAATTCTGGATGTATAGAATTACTGACAAAACAAAACCAATCAAAACCAAAATCAAAAGTACAACCATGGGATGACACACTTTGTTTAGGATGCCGGTAGCAGTAGGTGACCACCCAAAATAAGTATCTCCCCACCTGGGTTCAGCATCCCTTTTTAACCTTTCTAAAACCTGATGTATCTCTTTCACATCATGATGAACTGTCACCAGGGTCTTCTGTCCATTTTTCTTGATCTTTTCTAAGATTCCAATTAAGTCCTGGTGAAGCAACAATTGTTTAATCAAAGTGAGGTTCATCCCAATGGGAGCAGGTGCTAACTGGTGAATCACTGTAAAATTGGATTGCAAAAGGTGATAAGACATAACTGGGATGATATAGGAAAAGTCACAGCCCATAATCGTGGTAAAATTACAAACACAAAAATTTGAATGATTTTTTAAATCCACTGCTACATTTTCTACAAACACTAAATTACAAGCAGTTCTTACACACACAAACATCCATTACCTATCTACACCAGCACTGTTGCAGGAGTCTCATCAGGATGTATTTCAAAATGACAGATATTTTGCTCTGTGTCTAAACAGATGTCTTGGGCCACAATGGCCACAAATGAAACCCTGGTGCTCCTGAACAACACAAGATTCCAAATTGACAGTTTGCCATTTCTCACCAATTTGACGGGCCCATTCTCTATGCTCGAAAGGATAGAGGATAGTTCCATCATGACTCAATCCTAATGCAATGATGGGATATATCAAATGCGCTGAAGCATTGCGTATTGTCAGCACAAAGGCTGTGGCTGTATTTGTACGGGGGTTGTAGGTAAAATTTACCAAATTCCACCAGGACTGAAACTTCTTTTCAAAATCATTAGCATTGTCCCAAATTATTGTCCGGATTTCAGTAGGGAAAATACCTTCTTCCCCTTCCCTTATAATTGAAGCTACAACTGTTTGCATCCAAAGTTGTGCCTGGATACAGTTGAGGGCTGGGGAGATGTTGTTTTGAGCAGCACCTAGAGCATCAATTATCAATTTGTGATCATTTACATTTGGATTTTCCCAATCCAGTAAAATGTTTGATAGTAACCACTGTTGCGTCCCCAGGGCTGTTAAAGAGGACTGCAGGGGTTGTTTCAATTTGGTCAGGTCCCTGGTGGTGGCAATCAATTTGTTCATTAATACCTCTGAATCAATATTATTTAGAATTCCCAATCCTGTTCCCACAACACCGGTTATGTCTCTTGCCATGCGTTTTTTGGAAGGAGTCCGCTTCCACAGCCAGGTGGTCCACCTCTGAAACGAAGTTTGTAAAAAAGGTGAACATTTTGGCTGAATTTCTGAAACATTGCTCTGCATCAATAATTTAACTTAAGGGACCACGCCGGATTAAACAATATTTGTTGTTGTCCAATTTTCTTAATTATGTAAGGCCCAATTTCAAACATCTTTGGCTTCAGCACAACCGGCGCTTATTATTATTTTCTGTTGCACATCCCTCACTTCTTCTTTTTCTTCTCCTCCTATCAATACATCATCTATGTATTGGTACACAGCTACAGTGTCAGGTTTGGGTATGGTTTCTAGCTCTTGGGCTAAAGCATGGTGGGCTAAGGTGGGAGAGTGTCAGTACCCTTGAGGTAACCTAGTAAATGTGTATTGTTGTCCTTCCCACGTGAAAGCAAAGCGATCCATATCTTCTGGCTGTATGGGTATCATAAAAAACATGTCTTTTACATCAATCACAGTCATAAAGGTATGAGCCTTTTCTTGAATTGATATTATTAATTCAGTTAAGTTTGGAACTGCTGCTGTGAGGGGGTTTGTGTTAGAATTCAGGCAGAGATAATCAATTGTCAGTCTCCACTTCCCATTAGGCTTTTTCACGGGGCAAATTGGAAAATTAAAAGGACTGTGAGTGTTGATAATTATTCCTTGATGTTTTAATTCTTGAATCACTGGCTTAATGCCTTCCTTAGCACCAGACAGCAAAGGGTATTGTTTTACAGAAGTGATTTTACTGAATGGTAGGGCAGGTGTGGTTTGGAGCAGTCTGATATTAAGGCGAGGAGCTCCAAAGGACCACAAAAAACTGTCTGGGTCTTTCCACTGTTTTCCTGCGTGTGGAAGGACAGGGAGGCGAGCGGAAGATCTCGGGCTGTAACGGGCAGTTAGAAACCCATCCCTCTCTCCCTATCTGACCTCTGCTCTGTACCTGGACCACCCACCCGGACATGAGCCGCAGGAAATGACCACAGACCACCCTAATCTATATAAACCCTTGTGACCTTTCAATAAAAGCCATTTTGCTGTCCACCACATTGGTGTCCTGGAGCTAATGGACCGAGTGGCCCTGAGGTTGGGCTGCCGTGCTGGGTACTTGAACCAGGTCGCCCTGCAACACCTGCGATTACATCCAGTCCTAGCAAACTGTCTGGGATATCTCCAATAACCATTTGGACAACTACTGAGCTGTCATCCCCAGGCAATGTGAGTTTTACTAAAGTAATGCTCATAGGCTCTGGAGTCCCTAGAGCATTTATAACACAGCATTGTCTTTTGCTAGGGTCCACCCCACACTTTTGAGCATCTTGATTTTTTAAAGCACTTATCTGAGCCCCGGTGTCAACAACGAAAGTTACTAGTACAAGTTTGGAACCAACTATTGCAGTGATCAATAAATCACCTGTTCTTGGGTCTCTTGTGAGCTTTCTTAAAAACAGGTAATCTCCGTCCCTGCGCCCACCGGTTAGAGACGGAGGTTCTAGTTTAACTGAGGCTGGTTTGTTTTATTTTCCTGAAGCTGAGGGAGAAGTTGCTGTGTCTCATGTGATTCATTTCCTGGCACTGGTTGCAGTTGCAATGCTTCATTGTCTGGTACTTGTGCAAGGGAAAGTTTTGGCTTATTGCCTGAAGCTTGTAAAAAGGGTTGTTTTGGTTTGCCGCTTAAAGCTTGTGAACGGAGTGCACTGGGTTGCAAGTTAGATGTGTTTAGCATTACAGATTTGGGACAGCGCCAGTTGGAAATTATTTTGGCTAATTTATCATGTGACAAGCCGTCCACTACTTCTCGTGGCACTCCCCTTTTTAGTCCTAACAACCAGGGTTTCTGGCGGCTAAGAAGATGGTTATGGACTGGTTTTCCCCTTTCTGGCTTTTCATTAGGGGAGGCAATATGTCTGACCCCTCTAGTTTTCTCGGGTTTGTCTTCTAGAAGTTTGATTGGCCCATATTTTCTGTTATAATTAATCAATTCCTCTGTGACTTCTCCCCATGTCCAAACTCTATTATCAGGATATGTGCTTGAGGGTTGGGCAGGAGTCGCAGGAGGCGTAAAGCCAGAGGTTTCAGTAGAACTGGTTTGACTGCTTGGATGTTGTTGCCCAAGAAATCTATCAAGCCTCTCTACAGGGGTGATAGACACTATAGTCTTTTGAATAAGAATTGCTGTTGGTTTGAGAGATTCAGGGAGACCCCGAATTAAAGGTGTCATAATTTCAGCTTTACAGGCAATTGCATTGGTGACTCATAGCCAGGGTTTAGTTTTCGTTCATGTATCATTTGCAAACAGGCAGCTTTATGAATGTTTTCTAAGAGTTGGTCTGGGGTGCCAGTTATGACTAGAGGATCACCTCTTTCTAGGGGGCTAAGTCCCCCAGCCTGGTAGGCTGCACGCTGTGTCAGAGACCATGGAACACGAGTGTTTCCAGTTGTTAAGAAAAATCCAGGCCCCCAGTATCCACTGGCTTCTTGTTCACTTAATTTAATTTGATCACCTCCAGTGAGTGAAACTCTAAAAACATACTCGGTCTCAGATTCTTGGGGGAGACATGAGTATTCTTTCTTTTATTTGGCCAATTCAGTAGCAGTGTATGGTATTTCTTTGGAGGTTATGTGGGGGTCAAAATCCTCTTCGTTCAGGTAACTGTATTCCGTTTTAATGAGAGGTCTCAATTTAGAGCAGCAATTTTCCCCACAATTTTGTATGTGTACTAATTCTCTCTGGGGTATATCTGCTTTATGTGATACGTTTCCTTTTCTCCTGTCTACTTAGGTGTATCTGCATGCTGTGATGCATGGGAAAGCTGCAACAAATAGTTGCGGTTTCTGTCCTGCTCTAATTGTTTTTGCAAAGTTTCTACGCGATTTGCTTCCTGCTCTAATTGTTTTTGCAAGGCTTCCACCAGGGTTTGCAAAGAGTCTATGACTGCATTTTCCTCACTCACTCGTTTGAAACGAGATTCCACAGCTGCTGAGAGACAAGCACCTAGAACTGTGGAAAGTTTTGTTTTATTTTTCTTGCTCAGTTTGAATTTTGTTTCATGTTGCAAAGAATATATCCTATCAATCACATTTTCTAAATGAAACCAATTACTGTGTGCCCAATCTTCCCCCCCTTGGGAGGGTCTGGCATTATACTTAGCTAGCAAAGCATAAAAAGCGTCTTTATGTTTTTCAGACATTTTTACGAAGGGACCAAAACCACTCTCAGGGAGACATGCTCAAAGTTACACAAAAAGCACAGCTAAAACTGTGATTCCCTTCTCTTCCCTGGGTGGGTGAGGGGACCAAAAACTGCCTGGGAGGTTCTCCTTAGTTACAAAATGGTTGTCTCCTCAACTACACCAAGCAGCTCAACAACACATACACAACAAAAAACACAAGATCCATCTTTTGCACAATTGAGATCCTTTACAAAAAATTCTCCGATAACTGAAATGGAGTTGATTCTTCACCTGGATCTGTGTGCAGATTGTGGGGAGAACCCGATACCACCTCCCTTGCTTTCCAACACTCTTCAGTCCTTACGGTACTTACAGGCTGGGTGCGGCTGAAATGGCACAGGTCTTCCCCTGGTACAAAGTGCACAGAAAACCCCCAAGTCCTCCAGTATCAGGGAATCCAATTGCCGACTACGCCAATTAATGTCAGGGTCCACATTACATGCGGAGTCCTGATAGGTTCTTTTAGGGATCTCAAAGCACAAAAGACACAGCAGGGGACAAAACCAGTTTACTTTTGCAAAAATGCACTTTATTTACTGCCAACCAAATGCGATAGGGGGACAGAGAGAGAGAGAAAGAGAAAGAAAAGGGGTCGGGATTATAGCTACCAAGATGGACAGACGATCCTCGTGGACCCAGCCAAGAGATATTCGTTGCCGTCCGGGGAGATCTTGGGGGGTCTTTAGTTTGAGGGTGTCTTTTATAGTCTTTTCCAAAGCAAGTGGTCTCTGGCCAAAAGGTGGGAAGATTTATGGACTATTGTATGTGGAGATCATTGCTCCAAGAAACAGGTGGAACAGGATGCTACAGCCAGTACCCTGCTCGAGCGCAGCGTACCACAGCAAGCTGCAGGCACACCAACAGTCCTTGTGACCAGTTCATTATTCTCACACCTGTGGGAACTTAAACACCACCGTGACTAGCCGTAAACCAGTCCGAGAAACCAGTCCTGGTTGAATGGGCACCACCTGAGAACAATCACTTGGCATTCCTCTCATCCCTGGCCAGTGTCTTTAAACTGCAGTTCGAGGGGTCTTCTTAGGCCTCAGGCAAGGGTCGTTGGGCAGAACAAACAAGAGGCTTTCAGATGGACTCTCACACCCCTCCCTTACTTTAGGGAGGGTAGACACACAGCCTGCGCAGTTTTCCCCCCTAATTTTAGGAAAAGTCAGCTCACATACATACAGTAATAAAGAACAAGAACAGCACAGTTCTGCCTTTTGCACCAAGAGATCTTTTGTGGATTTCTGAAGACAGAATCCTCAAACAAATCCTCAAACAAGTGTAAGGATGCTTTTCACCTAGGCATGTGCAGTTTGCTGGAAATCTGAAATGCTCCCCTTGTTTTCTAGTTTGGCTCACCCCTGTCGAGGTGGCCAGCTAGGTGCAGCTAGAGGAAGATGTCCTTCCCCTGTTACAGACTACACACAACCCTGCAACCCTTCTGTCTGTCAGAAATCCTGACCGTGACAAAAATTTAATGCCATGATCCGCTCAACTTGAGCGGGAGTTTAGATGGTTTGTTCGACCCCACGGTGCAAAAAGACGAAAGCAAGAGACTCAAGTTTTATTCAGCAGAAAGCAGTAATGCAGTTTATTGCATGCCAACAATTAAGTTTTTGTGATAGAAGAGAGAGACAGAAAGAGAGAGCTAAAGGAAACTAAGTAAAAGTGTGGAGGAGAGAGAGAGAGAGAAAGGATAGGGATATAGCTACCAACAGACAGGATGCATCCTCCTGGTCATCTGACAATAGATGCATCTTCAATCCGTTAGGGGGGAAGGAGATATCAAAGTCTCTTTAGGCAAGTCACTTTTTACAGTCCTTTTCCAAAGCAAGTGGCCTCTGGCCAAAAGGTGGGAAGATTTACGGACTATTGTATGTGGAGATCGTCACTCCAAGAAACAGGTGCAGGAACAGGATGCTCTAACCAGTACCCTGCTCAAGAGCAGCGTACCATGTCAAGCACCAAGCACACTTACAAACAGTCCCTTGGCAAGCATCAACCTCGGCCAGGCCAGAACTCAGGTCCAGAGCGAGAGGTGGGGTCCATGGCCTCAGTCTTTGATGACGGTCATGAGGCAGATCAGAGAAACTTTGGACCGACTCTTACACCCTCCCCGTGTATGTGTGACCCCCCATCCCAGTGTCACCCCGTTTTCCCTTCCCACAGGGCTTCTGCCCCAGCTCCTGCTCCCCCTGGAAAGGGGGCAGAGGGGATGCGCACCCCCCGCTGCGGGATGACCCCGGCCCAGCCACTTTGTTCAGCACCAAGCTGGGCTTGGGGCTGCAGGAGGAAGAGGCCGAGGGGAAGTAGATTCTGCAGGTGGGACAGTGCTCAGGCTCAGGGCAAGGTCCTGCCCTGCACACCTGACTCAGGTGTGACCCTGCCCCGGGAAGGGAGCAGGGCATTCCCATCTCCACAGATCAGGGCTAGGAGCAGCACTTGGAGCACAGACATGGAAAGACTGGGAGTGACTGGGACCACACTGAGGGCTAGTGGGAGCACTGGGAGCAACTGGGAATGATGGGTTCATGCTGGAGGTAACTGGGATATACTGGGAATGAGTGAGATCATCCTGGGGGCAACTGGAACAATACTGGGGACTCTGGGGTGACTGGGAATGAGCATGCTGGGTGCAGTGGGATATACTGGGAGTGTCTGGAACAGTACTGGAGGGGATAACACCAGGAACAACTGGGATCATGCTGGGGACAACTGGGTGCCACTGGGAGTGACTGTGTCTATACTGGGGCCACTGAAATCATACTGGCAGTGACTGGATGCAACTGGGATCATACTGGGTAGAACTGAGATGGCACTGAGGGTGACCAGGATCATACTGGAAGAGACCAGGGGCATGCAGAGGGCAGTTTGGACCATGTTGGGGGCAACTGGTATATTCTGGGAGTAACTGGCACTGCATCGAGGGTGACTCAGAGTTGGCTGTGGGCTGTGGGCAACTAGAAGCAACTGGGAGGAAGTGGAAGTGACTGGAAACAGTCTGGGGACAACAGGGATATACTGAGAGAGACTGGGAATAACTGGGATCATACTGGGAGTGACTGGAACCATGGCAGTGGCCTGGGCTGGGTAAAGTGGGGTCTCAGGCTGTGTAGGGAGCACTGTGATCCTGCGGGGCCTGATGGAACCAAGAGGCCCTTGTGACACAGAGGAGTCTGATTAAACCAAGCAGAACATTCTGACACTGAGGTGCCCCATGGAACCAAATGAACACAGAACAGGTCTGGCTGCTTTGGTCTTCTGGGGGCTGCCTTGGCATGTTGAGAATCTCTTCTCATCTGCTACTGAAACATTGGGGTTCCCTGCTTTCCTTCCTGTGGAAATGAACTGCCCTTCTCCTCCAGGCATCCATGACTGGAATTGGGATTTCATCTCCAAACTTCCTTATATTCAGGGATTGTTCCCACAAGAATATTGCCAGGACAAGTCTGTCTGGCAATGGTTTCAAGAGGGTCAAAAACATTGCTGAAGGCTCCATGCTTTCCTTCCTATGGGACAGAAATGTCCTGCTTCTCCAGGTGCCCATGGCTGGAATTAGGATTCCACCTCCAAAATTCCCTATATCCAAAGACTGATCCCAGACAAAATCTGCCACTACTGACAAGTCGGGCTGGCCTTGGCCTCCTGAGGGCTGTCTTTCACAGGCCCTCCAAATACTGGGGCTCTGTGCTTTCCTTCCTATGAAATGTTCCTATGGAACATTACATATTGTGAGAGTCTGGAGGAGATTGTTGGCTTGAAGTATTTCGTGTGTGAGGGAAGAAGGGGCATGTCCAGCCATGCCCTGCCCTGTAACCCCAGCACTGCACTGCCCTGTAACCCCAATCCCCCCAGAGCCTCTATCCCAGCCCAGCAGTGTCTGCCAGTCCTGGCACACCAAAGGCAATGCTCCACACCCACTCCTGGAGCCCCAGCCCAGCTCCTGAGTGACCAAATGACCGGAAGTGGTACTGGGGGGAAGGTCCCAGGAAGACCAAGGGGTATTTAAGGCTGAGCAGAAGGCAAGCAGACAGCTTGACCCTACCTCCTCATAGAATCTGAACACATCTGGAATTCTTAAGTTGGTACCTGTGTGTGTGCTTCTCTATATCTTTCTTGTCTTTCTCTATTTCTGTATCTTCTTCTATTTCTGTCCTCTTGCAAATTTTGAGTAACTGAAAATTGAATGGGCTTAGAGTTTGAGAAGTTAAATGGGCCAACCTAATGGTTTGAGAAGGTTTTTTTTTGTTGATTGAATGTCGTATTACAGCTTTTGTCAAAGTTTCTCTGATTTTCTAAAGTTCCCGGTAAAGGCTGTTTTGTTGGTTTTAGCTCCTGAGAATCTCTTGTTGGTATTTATCCAGGACATCCAACTCAGAGTACACAAACAACTGTAATTCAGTTTAAATGTCTCATTCAGAGAGTTGTTTGGGGGATGGTGGTCAGGGCTTGTCTGTCCTGCTTGGCACAGCCCAGGCAGGGCTTTCACACCCACATTCCACACTCCATTTCCCACCTGGAGCCACTGGTGCCTCTGAGTTCTGCTTCCCCAGCCCCAGGGACGCTCTCCTTGTCTGCCCATTCCCCCACAGTCTCTGGGCAGGGATGGCCTCAGTGGGGGCTGCTGACATCCTCAGCAACTTGGAAGCTGCTGCTGACTTTGCTCCAGAGGCTTGTTCAGCCTTCAGCTCTTCAGTTCAGGAATTCAGTGCCCCAGGGCTCATTAACATTCAGAGCACCTTAACAAGCCATGTCTCTGGGAAAAATTTGATTTTAGTTTTCAAATCTTGTGTGGTTAATTAGACAGATGTCAGAAATGTATTCAAACTGCATATATTCTATTAAAAAGACAATGAGAAAATATATATTAGGTCCTGTTCTTTTTTTTTTTTTTTTACTGTTAATAAATTGATATGTGCAATCTCTAATTGACACTGAATCCAAGTACCTCATAATCCAGTTTGAATAGATATGAAAATCAAGACCCTTTATGTCTAACAATCAGACTCTGTCCCTAGCCCCACCCCACCATTTCCTCCATCCAAACCCTGGGACTCAGAGCAATCTTGTGCAAATCTGAGCTTCTCCCATCCTAGGCTGTGCCTGCAGCTTTCAGCTCCTTGGCACCAACTCCCACCTGCTTTCCTTGGAGAAGGAGCTGCCCGAGACACAGAGGGATGTTCATTTATTGTCAGCAAACCAAAGGAAGGCACAGCCCCATAAATTCAAAGTCATTCTTCTCCCTGGCCGTGCCCTGCCTCTGATCCTCATAGCCTGTCCTGTTTCCTTCATCCCTGCATTGCCAGGCACTTTCTGGGACAAGGGAGCTCTGCTGTGGGGATGGAGGGAGGTGCAAATGCCACCCCTGCAGTGGGAACCACAAATCTTCAGATTTGTGTCCATTGGGGTCGGGAACTGGTGCGACTCAGAAGCAAGGCAAGAGGTTTCTTGCCAACAAACAAAAGTTGATGATGATGATACAAGTTTAATAACCATCATAGCTCTTCCCTCAGCTCTCTGTGATGTCCCAGCAGTATCTGACACATCCACCATCCCCAGGGATTTCCATGCAGGAATAGCCTTACACAAAGGCATAGAAAAGGTAATTCTGTGATAGATATAAATACAATTAAGATGCTGATTAATAAGATATTTATTTGAATTTCTGAAAGATTGGGCAACTTCCTGCAGTACAAAGTGTGAAACCAGACAGTTGAGAGGCACTTGAATGACCAGAGAGAATATAGAGGAAGAAAATCTGGGAGCAGCAGAAAGTGCATAGATCCAGCTGGTCTAGTGAAGAGATGTTTTTAGATATGGCCATTTAAACAGGAGAGCTGGAAACACCTGAAGGAAGAGGGAGAGGAAATAATAGTCTAAATATTGATGGCACAAGTAGACAAGAAGATTAGGATTTCTTCTGCTCTCAGTAGAAGAATACATTAGATCCAGGAAATTATTCCTCCTGGCAAGAAAATTTTGCCATTTCTTAAAAGTACACAAATGACCCAGTTAATAAAAATGTGCTGGTATATTATGACATATACAAGTATTAAACCTGTGCCCCTTTCCAGGCATACATCAGCTGTGTGCCAATGAACAGGCAGTGCCACTTGCATGGCCCCAGTGCCCTGAGGTGCCAAGCTGGGATTGGATCTCTCAGAGAGCAGCTGAGGCAGAGCAGAGCACCTTGCGAACTGATGTGCCTGCTGGAATTCCATCCCCTCCCCACAGCAGCTCCTCCAGCCTTGGTCCCCAGCACAGCCATGCAGGCTCTTTGGCTCCTGGCTTTTCCTGCAGCCACCAAGGCCAGCAGAGCTCTGCCCTTGCCACAGCCAGCCCTGCCCAGCGCAGGCAATGCACAGCAGTTCCCTGTGTGTGCCTGGCCTTGCTGTCAGCCCTGGCAGCGGCTCTGTGGCCCCTTTGTGCTGCGCTGCCCCAGCCATGGTGGCACAGCCCCTGTACAAGCCCAGACCAGGACAGAAGCATTGCGGGTGGGAATGGCCCCTGTGCCGTGGTGCCCACAGCAGCCCTGGGGCTCTGTGCCCCATGGCCTCCCTGCTGGGCAGCCTCTGCCAGCTCCTGCACAGCCTGTGCCACCTGTGGGCCTGCACTGACAGCCCTGCCCCGGGCTCTCCTGGGCTCTGGGCCAGCAGAGAGGCCGGGCAGGGCTGGCCATGGCCGGGAACAGGCCCTGAGCCCCGCAGGAGGATGGAGCTGGGCCACAGCCAAACTGAGCCCAGGGCAAACCTGGGCTGAGCAGCCAGGGCTGGCAATGGCTGGGGACAGAGGCTGGTGGTGACAAATGTCCTGGGCCCCCTCTCTGCTCTGTGCATGCCACTATGGGCACAGAGCAGCCTTCTCTCCTGGGCACATCTGCTGCCAGCTGAAGAACTGTTCGCAAACTTGGCAGATCAATACAATACTGGTTGTGCAAAATCACTGAACTATGGAAACAGTCAAAACTATATTAAACATTCACCAAGAAGGGGAACAGAAAAGTACAGTTCATTGATCAAAAGTGTCCAAAATAAGAAAAACAAATTTCAGTAAGGAGAGACTTGGCCTGTCATGATATGAAATGGAAAGCATTCACAGTAGGAAGTGGGCAGTCGCTGACTTTCGGGGAGTATCATTTAGTCACCTTTTTCTTCAGGACATCCTTGAGCTCCTGGTTCCTCAGGCTGTAGATAAGTGGATTCAGGGCTGGAGGCACCACTGAGTACAAAACTGACAGTGACAGATCCAGGGATGGAGAAGACACTGAAAGTGGCTTAAGGTACATAAAAAATGAGGTGCTGATAACCAGAGAAACCACAGCCAGGTGAGGGAGGCAGGTGGAAAAGGCTTTGTGCCACCCCTGCTCAGAGGGGATTCTCAGCACAGCCCTGAAAAGCTGCACATAGGAGAAAACAATGAACAAAAAACAGCCAAATAACAGAAAAGCATTACCCATAAGAAGCCCAAGTTCCCTCAGGTGGGATTTAAAGCAGGAGAGCTTGAGGATGTGTGGAATTTCACAGAAGAATTGGCCCAGGGCATTGCCCTTACACAGGGGCAAGGAAAATGTATTGGCCGTGTGCAGCAGAGCATTCAGAAAGCCACTGGCCCAGGCAGCTGCTGCCATGTGGACACAAGCTCTGCTGCCCAGGAGGGTCCCGTAGTGCAGGGGTTTGCAGATGGACACGTAGCGGTCGTAGCACATGATGGTCAGGAGGGAAAACTCTGATCCAGAAATGAAGAAGATAAACAGAAACACCTGTGCAGCACATCCTGAGTAGGAGATGGTCCTGGTGTCCCAGAGGGAATTGTGCATGGCTTTGGGGACAGTGGTGCAGATGCAGCCCAGGTCAGTGAGGGCCAGGTTGAGCAGGAAGAAGAACATGGGGGTGTGCAGGTGGTGGCTGCAGGCTACGGCGCTGATGATGAGGCCGTTGGCCAGGAGGGCAGCCAGGGAGATGCCCAGGAAGAGGCAGAAGTGCAGGAGCTGCAGCTGCCGCGTGTCTGCCAATGGCAGCAGGAGGAAGTGGCTGATGGAGCTGCTGTTGGACATTTGCTGTCTCTGGCCATGGGGACCTGTTCATGGGTAAAAGACAGTGACAAGTCAGCAGAGGCTGCTTTGAGCCAAACCTGGGCTCAAACCTGTCCCGCTGTGACTCCCCCTCCCTTGTTCCTGCTCTGGGAAAACCTTCACCCAGGTCCCTGACTGAGCTCCAGTTGTGCTGTCTGAGAGTCCCAAGAGCAGCCAGGCCTGTGCATGGGGGCTCTCGAGGAGCCATCCCTCCCTGCCACGCTGGGTTTGTGTGTGACTGAGTGGCAGAGGGACAAGGCTGGATATTCAGGATTTGTCAGTGGAATCACTCCTAACACAGAAAGGCTTGAAAGCTTCTGCATTCCCAAATCTAAAGGATGGCAGGAGCTGGTTTTTGGAATTGTTTTCCTACCACACCCTGGTTCTCTGAGGATAGAAATCCCAGTATTTCTGCTGCACTCAGAGTTTTCCAGTGAGGGATGTGAGAGATTCCCTGTGGCTCAGGGCAAGGTGAGGGGCTGGATGGGCTTGTTCCCAACTGCCCTGGCTTTGCACCTTTGGCAGAATCAGAGCACAGTCACACTCCCAGTTACCCTGGGATAAACCAGACCCTGCCCAGAGCAGAGGGATCCCTGAATGTCTCACCCTCTCTGAAGCTCTCTGAGCAAGGTCTCAGCACCCCCTTCTGCCAAGGACACTCACGGTTCCCTTGGCAAACCCAACAGCATTTCCTCAGCTGTGGCATCTCTGCACTTCCCCGTGGGACACTCAGGGAACTCTGAGAGGCTCTGGCACAGATTTGCACCCAGGAGGGCAGCTCAGAGCTTGGAAGGACAGAGCAAGGAGACCCCCAGGTGTGCCCATGATGGGATCTCAGGGAGGGGGCTCAGCTCATTCCATTTTCCCATGGACTGCTTTGCCCACAGCCCCACAGGTCACAGGGATGTTTGGACACCCCATTCCCATGGACACCCCTGCCTGGCAGGAATCCCAAAGGCAGTGCCTGACTCAGTGCTGCAATCCCAGAGCATCCCTGAGAGCAGCAGATTGCAATGACAGTATCAGAGGAGTGCAGAAACAAGAGAAGATGTTGTGGTGCTGTGCCTGAGAGGGCAGGGCAGAGACAGCCGGGCACTCAGGGCAGTGTTCCTGTACCCAGCTGTGCACAGCACCTCCCACACACCAACAGTGCCCTCCTGCCCCCAGCATTGCTCTGTTCAGCCCCCTCTCCTTCCCTGAGCATCTCCCTGGGCCTGGACATTTCCCTCCTGAGAGCTGCCCTGTCCCTGCCAGGCTCACAGAGCCCATCCCACCCTCTGTGCCCTCGCCCAGCCCCACAGAAACCTGCCTGTCTGCAGGACCCTGCCTGGGGCAGGATCTGTCTGCAGGTGGGCAAGGGCAGCTCAGGAGAGCCCTGCTGGGCCCTGCAAAGGGGATGCTGGTGCTGCCCAGGGCTGAGGAGTGTCTGAAGGTCCTTTGGGAGGCTCCCAGCAGAGAGACTGACCACCCAAAGTTACAGATCTGGAGTCCCTGTAAATGTTCAAACTTTACTTTGGTGATTCTGTGTGTCCCCTTCAAATCAGAATGTTCTGTGATTCTGGGATTACAATTCCTCTTCTGCTTCTCTCATCCCCTTGTTGTCTACTGGATTGTCTATAATCAAAGAGAAAAAAAAAAAAAACCATTGCAAGAGTGTTAGAATGATAAAGTAAAAAACAGATCTTTATTGGAAGCTCCCAGGTGTCCCAGTGGGGATGAGGCACACCCAGCCCCCAATTCCAACAATTTATTAAGGTTGATTAATTAGCATATTTAACAGGAACATCCAATAGGAGATTCGGTTTCCCCTGTTACATAACCCTGGGTCAACACATTGGAGTGGGTCCAAAGGCTTCTTTGCCCCAATTTTTTTATGACTGTTCACATTCTGGTAAAAAAAAAAAAAAAAAAAAAAAAAAAGGAAGTTCTTCTTGTAGGTCCTCTTCCTGATAATAAGACTATACATTATTTCAGGAATCTACTTAGAAGGTCAGCTTATTGTTCTAAAATCTAAGAGAAAGGTTAGGAAATGTACTAGAGTTAATTAAGGATTATAGTTGTATAAGTGCATAATGGTAGTTTAATAGAATTAACTAAGAGTTTAATAGCATCAATAACAATTATAATTTTGTAACTATATAATAGTATTTTACAGAGCTATGAATATATGAAAAATGTGTAAAAAGCAAAAATCTTTTTGTCATCACCCCAACTTTCCCATCCTTCTCCAAGGAGGAAATTGAAAACACTCACAAGAACTCTCCTGATCTTTACAGCAATCTCAGGCTCACCTTCTTTTGGGAAGTGTTCTCCAGAGCTGTGCCCAGGCTGGGCTGGAGCTGGGAGCAGCCCTGCCCCACCCAGCACCTCTCAGCAGCAGCACCTGCCCTGCTCAGTGTCGCTCCTTGCCCCCACAGCTTCTCCCCCAGCGCTGGGAGCAGCTCCCCGGGCTGGCTGAGAGCTGTCCCTGGCAGGCAGCAGAGTCCCTGCCCCAGCACAGCGCCCTGGGCTGCAGGACCCTGCTCTGCAGGACAGCCCTGGGCACCCCTGGCTGCAGCCCCGGCTGCTCAGCCCTGCAGCAGAGCCTGGACACAGGGAGCTGCCTGGGGCTGTGCCTCGGCTGCTGCAGCAGGGAAACCCAGCCCTGCCCTAGGGCCACATCCCCTGCACTGCAGCAGCTCTGAGAGTGCTCCTGGAAGGTCCTGAAAGCTGTGGGATGTGCCAGCTTCAGGAGATCCCTGCAGAAACTGCAGCTTATCTTCCCACAGCCAGAGAGTGACTGTTTCAAACACTGTGAGGTTTTTTGCTCCAGTGAGCCCTCAGTGAGCTCTGCTCTGTGCTCCCAGCCCAGGCTGAGTTTAACCTCTCTGTGCCTCTGTGCTGTGCCTGGGGTGGCTGCAGGCAGTGCCCCAGCCCTGCTGGGCTGTGCACAGGAGCTGCTCCTGGGCAGAGCTGTCTCTCTGCAGTGCTGCCCTTGCCAGGAGCTGCCTCTGTGCCAGGAGCCCGGCCCAGCTCAGCAGCACAGACACAGCACAAGGACTTTAATGACCCTCTAAGGGCTTGGGGTTTAGTCCCTGAACATCAGTCCCAGAGAGGGAGATGAAGAAACCTCTCAAGAACTCCAAGTCAGAATCAAACTCCTTAGTTTCTTCAAGTTTTAATGGGTTCCACTGAGGGACACGCCTGGGAAAGTGTCCCCAAGCCTCAAACAGAGCCAAGAAATTGAGGCAGAGATGACAGGGGGGGACAAAGAGAAGCCAAGTCTTAGTGCCCTGGCGCACCACAGGGTCTGTGCCACCAAGGGCTGTGAGGAGACACCTTGTCCTGAGCCACTGGGGCCTCCTGGCACAGCCCCAGCAAGGCTGGGCACTGTCACCCCTTGTGCTGCCCTCAGCATCCCCCCACATCCCACTGGCCTTAGGGATCTGCTGGGACCAGTCCCTGGGGAACCTTGGTCAGGAATGGCCCTGGGGGGGCTCCCAAGGACTGCAGGTTTTTCAAAGGACCTTGGGTTTTGCTTTTGCCTTGGAGTCTCTGAGAGCTTTTTGCAATCATAGCCTCCAATTATCTGCTTTAATTAGTCTCTTGAGAACCTTTGTCAGTAACAACACTCAGTGGGGCTCATTAATACTTCTAGGTACTTCAGGTTTTAAGATACTTTTCCTTTTTCCTTTCTGAGTCTCTGAGAGGTTTTTGGGCAATCATGGCCTCCAGTTCTCTCCTCCAAGGAGTCCAAGTGGAGCCTTTGTTGGGCATAGACCTCAGTGAGTCCGATCAATGCCACCAGACACTTTTAGGTTTTCTTCTGACTTTGACGTCTGGAAAGGTTTGTACAATCTCCTCTGAGGCCAGGAGGTTCAAGGGCTCAGCAACAAATGCACCATGGGGCTCACTAGGATCAAGCAAGTCCTGACAAACCATGGCTTCTCCTTGGATTTCCCTCTGGTCCATGCAGTTTATTAGGAAGTTTTTCCTATAGTTATGGAGAAATATTTCAAAGAGCTTCTAAGAAATATGCATTCCTAGTTTAAAGAGTGCATTTTTTTGCTGTTCCTTTTGGGGAAGAGGTGATTGCAGCATTTTGTGACTAATGTTGATCCAGGGTCTCTCCTCAGGAGGTCTGGCCTGCTCAGAGAAGCTGTCAGCCTTGAGGTCTGACCCAGTTTGGACAACCTTGCTCCACATTCACCAACCCCATCCTGTCTGTCCTCACTCACTTGGGACCTGCTTTGCTTGGAGATCTGGTTGTACTTCGTGAAAGAGTGGTTTTCTTCCTTTAATCTTTTTGAAGCAATCTAAAATGCCTGAGTTTCCCCATTACAAACAGACAACATCCTTAAATGTGTGTGCCAAGACCAAGCTGCCACCAAGGAGGTTTCTGTTCCCAAGGTAGAGCCACTCAAGGTCTGTTTTAGACCTTTGGACTCTTTGATTCCATGAGGCCTTGGTGTGTCACTATGGACTCTTGGTACCTAGAGGTTCTGTATTGTCACAATGGGTGTTTGGTTCCGTGGGGCCCAACAGTGTCACAGGGGTCTCCTTTTCCCTGTGGCACCCAGCAGCAAACCACACTGGCAGGGCCAAATGCCTGGCAAATGCCTGGAAGAAGGAGGAGGGGAGACATTTGGAGTGATGATTTTTGTCTTCCCAGGGCACAGTGCTGTGGGGTGGGACCCTGCTGTCCTGGAGATGGCTGAACACTGGCCCGCCCATGGAAGGGGGAAGAGACAACAACCTCTGCCCATGGAAATACAACCGGAGAGAGGTCAGGCTGAATGCTGGGCTTAAAAGACTGTCAGACACACAGGAAACATCAATGTGAGAGGAGAGATGTGTGTTAATGTCTTTACAAATCATTTGATGGGTGAAGGGAAGGGTGTAAATGTCTTTGAAATGGGTCGTAAGGTTTCCTCTGGCTTTGGGCAGCAGGTTTGTTACTGGGCCCAGACATCTTGGCTCCTGAAACAGACAAGGGTCTGCACAAGGGTGAACTTCTGAACTTCATGGGGAAATGCCAGGTTCAAGGGGGGATGCAGGGTAGGTGGGTCAGGAAGGCTGTACCTTCCTAGTACCTGGGCCTGTGGGGAAAGGAAGAGGGCAACGTGTGGCCGGGAGTTTAGGATAAAAGGAGGCTGCACCCCCTGAAACCTCGAGAGAGAAAAACCCAAGGGCGTGTGTCCCAGTGAATTCTCTCCCTTTATTCAAATAAAGTTGAAGGTGTGCTCTGTTTCCATTTTGGGCATAAACCTCTGGCGTTTAGGGATATTCCTGACAGTTTCAACATGGAATCTCTTGGAACCAAGTATCCACAGTTTCACAGCACAGCCTCATAGAGCGCTGGAGACCATTGATTCACAATGGGAACACATGGAACAACAGCGCCATAGTGACACTGCAGGGCCTCATGGAATGCAAGAGATCATCCTGATGGAATGGACACTCCTGGAACCAAGTGCCCACTGTTTTTCAGCGAGGCCTCCTGGAATGCTGGAGACCATTGTGCTGCACTGTGGGACCTCATGGATTCAAGGGGCCACTGTGACACTGGAGAACTTCATGGAACCCAGGGTCCATTGTGACATAGCAGCGCCCCATTGGAACAAAGGAACCATTGTTGACAGCACAGAAACTCCTGGAACCAAGGGGCCGTGGTGACACAGCAGGGCCACATGTACCCAAGGAGACCAGTGACATTTAGGAACCTTACGGACCTGAGGGTCCACTATAACCCTGCAGAACAAGGAGACCATTGTGGCACTAGGGAAGCTCATGGAACCAAGCAGCCACTGTGACACTCCACGGCCTCGTTGAACCAGGGAGACCATTGTGACACTCCAGAACCTCATGGCTCTAAGGGTTTATTGTGGCACATCACTAAGGGTTTACAGCAGGGTCCCATGGAATCAATTGTCCATTGTGACGTAATGGATCCCAGGAGATCATGGTGACACAACAGAAGCTCATGGAACCCTCAACCAAGGGTCCATTGTTACCAAGCAAGGCCTCATGGAACCAAGGGTCTGTTGTTAAACTGCGTGGCCTCATGGAGCCATGAGCCAATGAGAGGAGCTCATGGAAGCAAGAGTCCATTGTTACACTGTGGGGCCCTATGGAACCAAGGGGAGCTGTCACCATCTGCTCAACCCAAGCAGGAGTCGTGATGGTTCGTTTGACCCCAGGGTGCAAAAGACAAAGAGCAGAAGACTCAAGTTTTATTCAGCAAGAAACAGCAATGCACTTTATTGAGTGCCAACAACTCAGTTTTGTGATAGAAGAGAGAGAGAGGTAAAGGAAACAAAGTAAAAGAGGAGGGAGAAAAAGAGAAGGATGAGGAATAGCTACCAACAGATGGGACATCGTCCTGGTGGTCTTCAGCCAATAGACGCTGCACGTGGCAGCACATCCATGGGGAGAAAGAGATCTCAAAAATCTCTTTGGGAAAGTCACTTTTTATAGTCCTTTTCCAAAGCAAGTGGCCTCTGGCCAAAAGGTGGGGAGATTTATGGACTATTGTGTGTGGAGACTTGCTCCAACAAACAGGTGTAGGAACAGAACGCTACAGCCAGTACCCTGCTTGAGAGCAGCATACCATGGCAAGCTCCAAGCACACCTACAAACAGTCCCTTGGTGAGCATCCACCTCGGCCAGGCCAGAAACTCCTGTCCAGAGCGAGTGGTGGGGTCCCAGGTCTCAGTCTCTGATGATGGTTGTGAGGCAGATCAGGGAAACTTCGGACTGACCCTTACAGGAGCACAGTGACATTGTGGGGCCTCATGGAATGATCGAGACTATTCTGATACTTCTGACACTTTGGGACCCACTGGAATACTAGAGGCCATTACAGCATGGCAGGGCCTCATGGAATCAAGGGCACTACAGTGAACACTGTGGGTCTGCATGGGATGAAGGGTCCATTCTGACACCATGCAACCAAGGATACCATTGTGACACCATGGGGCACCATGGAACCAAAGGTGCATTGTGACACAGCAGGGCCTCCTGAAACCATGGAGGACATTTTTACACTTTGAGGTCTTTTGAAACCAAAGGGCCATTGTGGCACTTCAGAGCCTTGTGGAGCCAGGAGGACAACAGTGACACTGTGCTTCCAGAAGTCCTAGATCCAAAGATTGCTCCTACACAAAAGCTGCCATTACAGACAGGTCTTGCTGGCCTTGGCCTCCTGTGGGGCAGCTCTCACTTGCATTCCAGACTCTGAGGCTCTGTGCTTTCCTTTCTATGGAAAAGAACTGGCCTTCTTCTCCAGGCAAATAGGGCAGAAATTTGGATTAAGCTTTAAAAATTTCAAATATCCAAGATTTACTCCCAGAAAAACCTGCCAGGAAAGTCTGATCTGCCTGGCCTGGGCCTCTGGTGACTGCAGTTCATCAGCCCCTGAAACACTGGGGCTCCGTGGTTTCCTTCCTGTGGAGACCATGGTGACTCTGAGGGGCCCTCTGAAATGAAGGGGCCACTGTGACAATGTGGGCACCAAGTGGAACCACGGACATCACTGTGGCACTGCTGGGCCGCAGGGTCCCAAGGGGCCGGTGTGAAGCAGCAGGGCTTTGTGGAACCAAGAGGCCATTGCTGCATTACAGGGCCTCGTGCAGCCAAAGGGCTGCTGTGATCCTGCAGGGCACCGTGGATCCATGGAGACCATTGTGGCATTGCCAGGCCCCATGGAACCATGGAGACCAGTGTGACACTGTGGGGCCATGGAACCAAAGGCCATTGTGACCCTGCAGGGCCTCATGGAAGCAAGGGGCAACTGTGACACTACAGAAGGAAGGAGAACATTGTGACACTGTGGGGCCTTGTGGAACCCAGGGGAGATGGAACAGGTCTGGCTGGTTTCACTTCCCAGGAGCCACCTGACAGGTCTGGCAGATCCTGGTATATTGAGGGCTGTCTCTCATCAGCCTCTGGAGAATGGGGGCCTCGTGATTTCTTTCCTATGGAAAAAAACATCCAGCTTTCAAGGTACCCATAGCCAAAATTGATACTGCCCCTGAATAATTCCCTGAATACAAGGGTTCTCCCAGATATAAGCTACCAAAACAGGACAGAGAGCTCTGGCTGGCATTGCCTCTGGTGGTCACATCTCATCTCAAGGAAGCCTTGAGGAAACTATTTAGACGGATGTTACTACTGGAACATCAATGAGTCTCTCATCCTCTGAAAAACTCAGATGCTCTTCTGATCATATGGGCCTTTTTTTTCTCTCATTGTGTATTATACATGAAATATTAATTTCAACTAAATAATATTACACTCATCACTCTAGCACTGTTATCTGACACAAAACACCTCCTCTACTTATGGATGCAGGTCACCTGAATAAGCAAACACAGTCAACAATCCAGCAGGAATTATTTGTCTCTGCTCCCATCTGTCACATCCCCTCTGGAGCTGGAGGTGCAGCCGTGGTGCCACAGCAGCCCTGGGGCTCTGTGCCCCATGGCCTCCCTGCTGGGCAGCCTCTGCAGCTCCTGCACAGCCCCTGGCACCTGTGGGCCTGCACTGACAGCCCTGCCCCGGGCTCTGCCGGGCTCTGGGCCAGCAGAGAGGCCGGGCAGGGCTGGCCATGGCCGGGAACAGGCCCTGAGCCCCGCAGGAGGATGGAGCTGGGCCACAGCCAAACTCAGCCCAGGGCAAACCTGGGCTGAGCAGCCAGGGCTGGCAATGGCTGGGGACAGAGGCTGGCGGTGACAAATGTCCTGGGCCCCTCCCTGCTGTGTGCATGCCACCAAGGGCACAGAGCAGCCTCCTCTCTCGGCCACTTGCCTGTTCCCAATGCCTTCCACAGGCGCTGGCCCTGCCCCACAAGGCCTGGGCTGGGTCCTGCCCCTGCACGCTCAGCCAGGCTGAGATGGACACTGCTGGTTTCTCTGGCAGGCTCTCTCAGGCCAGCCCAGCTCCCTGCAAGCTGTGCCAGCTGCCCTGAGCTCTGTGCAGCACCAAGGGCCTCTCCCCAGCACAGCCCAGCCGGCTCTGGCCCCACAGCTCTGCTCAGGCCAGGGGCTCTGGGCAGTGGCCCCACGGCCTCAGCCCCTGGCCAGGGCACAGCAGCAGCTGCAGCTCAGACAGGACTCAGCCCAGCCATGGGCAAGGGGGCTTGGCCAAGGCAAAAGGAGGCTCCCTGTGTGCCCTGCTCCCCTCTCCCTGAGCTCCTGAGAGCTCTGCAGCCCCTGCTGCCATCCCATCTGCCTAGGCCAGCACAACAGCCCCGGCCTTGGGGCCCTCCACAGTTGGGGCAGCCACAAAACTGTGCCCATTGCATGCTCAGAGCACCCGGAAGTGCCTCCAGGGTGCCGCCATCTTTACTTGTGGTCCCCGTCCTGGCTTCAGCGTGTCCGAAACCTACGGTGGGGCTGTAGGTGATCTATAGGGCATCTGTAGGGGACTGCTGGGGTCTGAGGGTCCCTTCAGAGTATTTGGGCTTGTCTATAGCGGATTTCGGGGCTCTGCGGGGTCCCTAAAGGGGTCTGGGAGGTCTATAGGTGATCTATGAGGGCCTGGGGGTGGCTTTACGCCCCTGGGGAGTTTGCAGAGGGGATTTGGGGTCTCTGGGGGCCCCTAAAGAGGGTCTGGGAAGTGTATAGAGGATCTTTAGGGGTTTTGTCGGGGACGGGGGGGGGGGATGCTGAAGGTCTCTTGGGAGGATTTGGGCTTCTCTATAGGGGATTTCTACGGGTCCCTTAAGAGAGACTGCGATTTCCAGAGGAGATTGGGGTGGGTGTGATGGGCTCTGTAGAGGATTTGGGCTTTTCTGTCGGGGATTTGGGGGATCTGGGAGGTCTATAGTGGATCTAAAAGGGATCTCTAGGTGCCTAGGGGAGGGCTGTACTGCCCTAGGGTTTCTGGGGTTCTATATAGGGGATTTGGGCTTATCTGTAGGCGATTTGAGGGGCTCTTGGAGGTCTGTAGGGGGCTGGGGGGGGCTTTACGCCCCTGGAGGGTTTCTGGGATTCTACAAAGGGGATTTTGGGCCCTGTGGGGTCCCAAAACGGGCTCCAGGAGTTCTATAGAGGATCTTTAGGGGATCTGTAGGGGACTGGGGGGCGGGTGAAGGTCTCTATAGAGGATTTGGGCTTCTCTATACAGGATTTGGGGCACTCTGGGGGTTCCCTAAAGGTGGTCTGGGAGGTCTAGAGGGGATTTATAGGGACCTGGCGAACCCTATAAAGAGTCCAGAGGGGTCTCAGGGTCTCTAGAGGGGAATTTTGGGGTTCTTAAAGGGAATTTGGAGGTATCTTGGGAATTTTGGAATAATTAAAGGCAATTTTATAGTGTTTATAAGGAATTTTTGGGAATTTTGGGGCCTATTTTGAGAATTATGCCATCTACAATGTAAAGGGGTTTTTTTATTTCCACAAACATGGGAATTTTTAGGTTTCTATTGGCAATTCTTGCAATGTTGGGGTCCTCAAATGGAATTTTGGAGCATCCCAAACGGAATTTTTGGGGTCCGTATAGAAAAACCTGGGTCCAAACATGGGAAGTTTGGGTTCTCTAGAGGAAATTTTTGGGATCTCCTTAGGGAATATTTGGGCATTCAGGGTCCAAATGTGGGACTTGGAAAGGAGGGAATTTTGGGTGCCAAAATATTGCAGTGAACAGCTGGCATGAAGCCTGTGAGACCCAGGGGTCTGATTTTAGGGTGATTTTGGCTCCCTTGGGGGGTTTCAGGCCAGTTTGGGTGTGTTTAGGTCCATTTGGGCGCTTTTAGGAAAAACCGGGCACTTTCAATGTTGATTTACCGGACATCGGGGAGATTGAAGGGTGATTTTGGGCCAGTTGTGTGGGGTTTTAATCAGTTTGGGAAATTTTAGACCCCTTGGTTAGATTTTAACCCCATTTGGGTGATTTTAGGCCACACCAGGTGAGGATACAGGGTGGATTTAAAGGCCTTTGTCTGCATTTCAGCTAAACCAGATCAATTTTAGGGTGAATTTTAGGCCCCTTTGGACAAGGTTAGGCCCATTAGATGATCTTAGACCCCTTTGTGTAGATTTGAGGCCCACGTTAGGCCAAACCTGGTAGATTTAGGCTGCATTTGAGGCCTTTTATTGGTGATTTTAGGCCAAACCCGATCCTTTCAGGACCGTGCGGCGCTTTGGCCCTGCCCCTTTCCCCTCACAGTTCCCGCCCTTCCCTTGATCCCGCCCCTTTCCCCTCACAGTTCCCACCTTTCCCTTGACCCCGCCCTTTTCCCCTCACAGTTCCTGCCCTTCCCTTGGCCCCGCCCCTTTCCCCTCACAGTTCCCGCCCTTCCATGGCCCCGCCCCTTTCCCCTCACAGTTCCCGCCCTTCCCTTGGCCCCGCCCCTCCTGGTTCGAGGTTCGGAACAGGGGAGGAGGAGGAGGGAGGGAGGAAGAGGCGGAGCGGCAGCAGAAGCAGGAGGAGAGAAGGAGCGACTAAAGTACAAGCCCGGAGCTGCCTGAACTCGCAGCCCCCCCGGGACCATCGCCCCCCATCCCGCAGGTGCCCGGGGAGGGGGAGCTCGCCCCGAATATCCCGGGGGGTCCCTGGATTTGGGGATTTCTGGGAGGGATGTTTGGATCTTGCCGGGCTCCAGAGGCACAGATGGCCCTCGGGGGAACATCGGGGGGACATCGGGGGGTCCCTGGGAGGTGTTTCTGGGGGTCCCGGTGGGTGCGGGCAGAGCCCCGGCGGGGGCGGGGGGATGCGGGTCCCCCCGCGGTGGGGGTTGGGCTTCCCGGGCCGGGCCCTGCGAGCTCTGCCGGGGCCACGTGGGGAGCGCGCGGGAGCGGCGGGATGGGCGGGGGGACACCGGTTTGGGGGAGCCCCGGGAGAGGCGCGGCTTCCCTGAGCGGGAGCGCAGAGAGAGGAGAGCCCCAGAAGGGCAAAGCGGGGAGCCCGAGAGGGGGGGACCCCTGGCATTGCCGGGACCCCGGCGGGGGGTGCTGGGGCTGGAGGGGCGGCACGGCCGGGAAAGGGGTTCGGGGGTCCCGGTGCCGGCAGGGGCTGCTCCCAGCATGAGCCCAGTTGCTCCCCCCGTGTGGTTCCAGTTTCCTCGGCACTGCCAGGATGAGCCCAGTCACTCCCAGGCATTCCCTATTATCATGGAATCTGCTCCCAGTTCCTCCCAAGGTCAGCAAAACTGAGATAAAAAAACAAAAACGTCCAAAACAACTTTAAATTTAGAGAGTCAAGGAATTACGTGATTATCTGGGGACAATATTGTGCCCAGGATTTACCACAGAAATCTTCTCATCCACACATAACCCGTGCATGCAGAGAGAATCATTCCATGACACTCCGTTTTTAGGAGTTTTTCAGATCTTTTATCCAGTCAATACTCATAGAAATTAATTGGGTCAGTGTTCATTGGTCTCAAGTTGCAAATACTCAATTCCTAATTTTTGTCTCCTTTTGGATGTGGATTTCTTCCCTTCTGATGTTAATTAGATCTTCCTTCCCTCATCTTCTTATCAGTCTTTCAGAGGAGATGTCTGCAGCTGTGCCAGAGGCAGAGTCTCGGGTAGATGTTCCTTGGTGGCCACTGATGTTCTGTTAATGGCCGCTGATGGCCTTTGAGCATTCCAGCTGCTCCCAGGGTGTTGATGTGTTCAGTTCATCAGACCCCACCTGGTGCAGCAATGCCCTGGAAAGAAAATTAAAAGTCTTTTAGGGCAAACAAAAACCCTTCATTAAAATTACAGAAAAAAATTTAAACGGATATCTTTTACAAGAACACATTGCTCCTGTGTGTTCCCAGTTCTCCAAGCTGCCCCTAGCACAGTCCCAGTCACTCCCAGTACTATCCCAGTATGAGTCCAGTATGATGCCAGTCTCTACCAGCAGGGCCTCAGTCACTCACACTTGCCCCCAGTTGCCCCAGCATGGTCCTAGTTTCCCCCTAGCACACTCCCAGTCACTCTCAGTTAGGTCCCAGTCACCACCCCTATGTTCTCAGACACTCCCAGTATATCCCAGTTACCCTGAACAATCTCGTAGTCATTCCTAGGCAGTCCCAGTTACCTCAGCGTGGTTCACTTGTCCCCAGTTTTATCCCAGTTGCCACTGGAATAGTCCCAGTCCCTTTCAGCATTGTTTTGAGGTTTCTTGGGTGGGGAGGGGAATGTTTGGAGAATGCAAAACTCCAAAGCTGATCCCAGTCACTCCCAGTCATTCCCTATCATGATGCAGCTTGCACCCAGCACTGTCCCAGTTCCTGCCATCTTCATCCAGTGTATTCCCAGCTCTCCCATTCACTCCCAGTATAGTCCCAGTCTCTCCCAATATGAGGCCATGGCCCCCAAGTGCTCCCTGTCAATGCCAGCATGACCCCAGTAGCCTCCAATATAATCCCTATGACTCCCTGTCTCTCCCAGTATATCCCAGTCACCCCCAGCATGCTGCCAGTCACTCTCACTTCTTCCCAGTGGCTTTCAGCACGATTCCAGTTGTTCACAGCCACTCCCAGTCCATCCCAGTATGATTCCTGTCACCCTCAGTGTGATCCCAGTCTCACACAGCATGGACCTAGCTGCTCTCACTGTGATCTCAGGATGATCCCAGTTGCTGCCAGAATAGTTCCAGTTGTTCCCAGTTCCTCCCAGGATGATCCCTAAAATAACCCCAGTCTCTCTCAGCATTGTCCCACTATATCCCAGTTGCCCCCAGTGTGGTTCCAGTCCCCACAGTATGGATAGATACTCTTATTATATCCCAGTTGCCCCAGTAAGGTTCCAGCTACCTCAGAATGATGCCAGTCTTTCCCAGTTACTCCCAGTTGTCTCCAGGCTGATCCCAGTTTCTGTCAGTGTCCTGTACTCCCAGCTGCTCCCAGTATGATCCCTGTTATGGCCTCAGTCCCCTCAGCAAGGTTCCAGGACCTTCCAGTTGATCCCAGTTGCTCCCAATGTGTCCACATTTTCCTCCCAACATGGGCCCAGTCGCTCCCATTAACGCCAAGCCAGGTTCCACTCCCACTCACTGTAATCAGGTCCAGTTTCCCCCAGTATAGAGTAGTAGCTCCCATTGACTCCAGTAGCCCCCAGCATGGTCACAACTATTCCCATTGTGGTTCCAGTCTCCCCAGTATAGTCACAGACGTTCTCATTATATCCGTTCTCCCAGCAGCCCCTAACACAGTCCCAGTCACTCCCAGTACTATCCCACTATGACTCCAGTATGATGCCAGTCTCTCCCAGCAGGGCCCCAGTCACTCAAGCTTGCCCTAAGTTGCCCCAGCATGGTCCCATTTTTCCCCCCAGCACATTCCCAGTCACTCCCAATTATGCCCAGTCACCACCCCTATGGTCTCAGACACTCCCAGTATATCCCAGCTGCCCTGAACAGTTTCATAGTGATTCTCAGGCACTCGCAGTTACCTCAGCGTGGTTCACTTGCCCCCAGTTTTATCCCAGTTGCCCCTGGAATAGTCCCAGTTTCTCTCAGCATAATTTATTTTTTTTAGCAAAGGGGAATGTTTCGAGAATGCGGAACTCCAGAGCTAAGCAGAAAATGCCCCTTGGGGGGACACTGGGTGTTCCCAGTGGCAGCTGCCGGCAGAGGCAGCCTGGAGGAGCAGAGCCCTGTGTCCCCCAGGACCCCAAAGTGGGGAGCCCAGAGAGGGGGGAGCGCCGCCATTGGCGGGACCCTCAACAGCCTGGAGAGGGGCAGGGGGGACTCCTTGGACCCCCTGCACCCCAAAGCAGAGAATAAGGGGAGAAGAGACCCCGGGACCCCAAAATCCCCCAGCATCCCTAAATGGGGAGAGGGATGAGGGGGGAGCTTTTTGGATTCCTGGGACTCCCAGCAGCCTAGGGAGGGCAGGGACTGAGTAGATGGGGGACCCCCAATACAAGCGTGACCCCCAGCAGCTGGGACAGGGGGAACCCCTGAACACCAAAGGGGAGGGACCATTCCCAGGAACTCCTGGGAGGCATTTTCAGGGCAGCGTGTTGGTGTTTGGGAGGTTTTGAGGGACCCCAGGTGCCCGGGGACTTCTAGAGATGGACTTGGGCAGGAGGAACCCCCAATACAATGCACTCATCCCTTGTTTTTCCCCACACCAGGATTTGCCAATCTCAGCCCTTGGCCCGATGGAGGAGGAGGAGGCTGCGAGGAAGAGGAAGATGGCCCAGAAGCCCCAGGCAGGTGAGGAGGAAGTCAGTGCCCCTTTCCCCCTCTGTCCTGCTCCATCTCCCAGCCCAGCACGGCCCCGGCTGCAGGAGAGCCCCGATGCTGACGCCGTCCTGCCGGGGACACGCTGGGGGGATCTCCTTCCCCTTCCCTCTGGCACGGAGGCAAATCCCATCCTCTCCTTGTCCTTCCTGCCCAGACAAGGAGCTGAGCACGGAGACCAGGGAGGACAAATCCCCGTGGCAGAACCTCGTGGAAGAGGCCGTTTGCAGCGGCTCCACAGCACAGGAATCCAACAGGGAGGAAAAGCCACGCAGATCCCGCACCAGGAGGGGCTGCAAACGCAGATCACGGGGATCTGAGGAGGAAAGACCCAGCCTGGGCCGGGCAGGCGGCCGGAGATGGAGCCAGAGCTTGAACTTGGTTGTCCATGAGCAGCTTGGTGATGGGGAGAAGCCCCACAAGTGCTCGGAGTGTGGGATGAGCTTCATATGGAAGTGCAGCCTGATCTACCACCAGAGGATCCACACTGGGGAGAGACCCTACGAGTGTGGGGAGTGTGGGAAGAGGTTTCAGACCAGAGGCAGTCTCCTCATGCACCAGCACACGCACACAGAAGAGAAGCCCTTCCGCTGCCCTGACTGCGGGAAGGGCTTCAGGGAAAACTCATCCGTCTCTAGCCACTGGCGCATCCACACTGAGGAAAGTCCCTACAAGTGTGGGGACTGTGGGAAGGGCTTCAGACAGAGCTCCACCCTGATCCTTCACCAAAGGATCCACACTGGGGAGAGGCCCTACGAGTGTTCAAAGTGTGGGAAGAGGTTTCACACAAGCTCCCATCTACTCCAGCACTACTAGACACACACAGATGAGAGGTCCTACAAGTGTCCTGACTGCGGGAAGGGCTTCAGGCAAAACTCCACCCTCATCAATCACCGGCGCATTCACACCGGGGAGAGGCCCTATCAGTGTGAGGAGTGTGGGAAGAGCTTCTCCACAGCTCAACCTTGACCAAACACCAATGGAGGCACCGGTAAGGGAAGCCCTGCGAGTGCCCTGAGTCTGGGAAGAGCTTTGTGCGCTGCTCCAACTACATCCCTCACTCCAGCACTCACATTGGGCAGAGCCCTAGTGTCCCACATTTTCTGGGATCCATGTTGGGAAGACACCAAAAGGTTATCCTTCTGTTTTGGTCTTAATTTTTGTCTCTTCTCCATTTCTTTGTGCTCCAAAAGCCAAGAGGGATTGATCTGTCACCTCAAACCTCTCAAATCCCACTGAAAACACCTCAATTTTAACTCAAAAGGGATCAATCCAACGTCAAAGTCCCTACTCAAAACAACTGAATCCCATACAAACCTTCCTGGATTCCAGAGCCGCCAGGAGTGAGAAGGGGTTGCAGGAAGATTGGGAGAAGTGAGATCCAAATTTGGAGCGGTGGGATTGGGACTGAGTGGGGCTGGCTGGTTGGGATGGATTTGATAGTAAATAAAACTGACAATTCCTGATTTCTGTCCCATTCTCTTTCAGTCAGTTCCAGCATTGCTCTGGGAACAAGATTCTGACGGGGACAGGAATCAGCACCAGGAGCGCTCCAAGACTGCTCCACTCTGAGGCTGAGACCAGGACCAGGACAGAGACCGACACCAGGAGCACTCCGGAACCTCCACATTCACTTCAGGTAGTTTTGGCTGCGTCCCACACAGGACTGGGAAGCAGTGGGAGGGACCTGTTGATTGGTTGGGACCACCTCAGCTGGCATCGTTCTGGTACAGGCGCCCTGGTCCATGTGATCCCAGTTTGTACAAACCCAGTCCATGTGATCCCAGTTTCTACAATCCCAGTCCATGGGATCCCACTTTGTACAATCCCAGCCTGCATGGCCCTGATCCATCTGGTTCCACTCTGTGCAGTCCCAGTCTGGAGGATCCCAGTCCATGTGATCCCAGCCCCTATGATCCAAGTCTGCATAGTCCTGCATGGCTCACACTGCCAGGCTCTGGAATTCCAGTTCCCAGCCATGAAAAGATGTTCCTGCCCTTGAAGGCAAAGCTCTTCAGAAGGGGCCAAAAGCCAAATGCAGCAAGATCTTACAGGAACATTTCACTGCCAGCCTTCAGAACTTCACCCATGGCTGTTGCAGCTCCTGCACTGGGAATTGAATCAGGACAGGGTCTTTGGTGGGAGCTGCCCTGGGTCAAGGGAGACCCTGAGAGAGAAACAGAGCAGGCAGAGAGAGGCAGGAGAGAAAGGAGGACACAAACACAATCAGCTGAGAAGGGCCACTGAAAACAGAACTGGAACTGACTGAAAGTGAATGGGACAGAAATCAGGAATTTTCAAATTTTTATTTACTATCAAATGCATCCCAACCAGCCAGTTCAACACAATCCCGATCCCACCGCTCCAAATTTGGATCCCACTTCTCCCAATCTTCCTGCAACCCCTTCTCACCCTGGCGGCTCTGGAATCCAGGAAGGTTTGTATGGGATTCAGTTGTTTTGAGGGGGGAACAAGGCACTTTGACGTTGGATTGATCCCTTTTGAGTTAAAATTGAGGTGTTTTCAGTGGGATTTGAGAGTTTTGAGGTGACAGATCGATCCCTCTTGACTTTTGGAGCACAAAGAGATGAAGGCAAGACGAAAACTAAGGCCAAAACAAAAGAATAACCAGGCAGGTGTCTTTCCAACATGGACCCCAGGGAATGCAGTTCACCAGGGCTTTGCCCAACATGGGTCCTGCAGTGGGGGATGGAGTTGGAGCAGCGCATGAAGCTCTTCCCGCACTCGGGGCACTCGCAGGGCTTCCCTTACCGGTGCCTCCGTTGGTGTTGGGTCAAGGCTGACCTCTGGGAGAAGCTCTTCCCACACTCCTCACACTGATAGGGCCTCTCCCCGGTGTGAATGCGCCGGTGATTGATGAGGGTGGAGTTTTGCCTGAAGCCCTTCCCGCAGTCAGGACACTTGTAGGGCCTCTCCTCTGTGTGTGTCTGGTAGTGCTGGAGTAGATGGGAGCTCGTGTGAAACCTCTTCCCACACTTTGAACACTCGTAGGGCCTCTCCCCAGTGTGGATCCTTTGGTGAAGGATCAGGGTGGAGCTCTGCCTGAAGCCCTTCCCACAGTCCCCACACTTGTAGGGCCTTTCCCCAGTGTGGATGTACTGGTGGCTGATCAATTGGGCGCGTTGAATGAAGCCCTTCCCACACTCCTCACACTCGTAGGGCCTCTCCCCAGTGTGGATCCTCTGGTGCCGGATCAGGTGGGAGCTCTGGCTGAAGCTCATCCCACACTCCTCACACTCGTGGGGCTTTTCCCCGGTGTGGATGTACTGATGGCGGATGAGTTGGGAGTTTTCCCTGAAGCCCTTCCCACAGTCGGGGCAGCGGAAGGGCTTCTCGTCTGTGTGCGTGCGCTGGTGCACGAGGAGATTGCATCTGGTCCGAAACATCTTCCCACACTCCCCACACTCGTAGGGTCTCTCCCCAGTGTGGATCCTCTGGTGGTAGATCAGGAGGGACCTCCATCTAAAGCTCATCCCACACTCCGAGCACTTGTGGGGCTTCTCCCCATCACCAAGCTGCTCATGGACAACCAGGTCTGAGCTCTGGCTCCATCTCTGGCTGCCTGCCCGGCCCAGGCTGGGTCTTTCCTCCTCAGATCCCCGTGATCTGCGTTTGCAGCCCCTCCTGGTGCGGGATCTGCGTGGCTTTTCCTCCCTGTTGGATTCCTGTGCTGTGGAGCCGCTGCAAACGGCCTCTTCCACGAGGTTCTGCCGAGGGGATTTGTCCTCCCTGGTCTCCGTGCTCAGCTCCTTGTCTGGGCGAGGAAGGACAAGGAGAGGATGGGATTTGCCTCCGTGCCAGAGGGAAGGGGAAGGAGATCCCCCAGCATGTCCCTGGCAGGACGGCGTCAGCATCGGGGCTCTCCTGCAGCCGGGGCCGTGCTGGGCTGGGAGATGGAGCAGGACAGAGGGGGAAAGGGGCACTGACTTCCTCCTCACCTGCCTGGGGCTCCTGGGCCATCTTCCTCTTCCTCGCAGCCTCCTCCTTCTCCATTGGGCCAAGGGCTGAGATTGGGAAATCCTGGTGTGGGGAAAAACAAGGGATGAGTGCATTGTATTGGGGGTTCCTCCTGCCCAAGTCCATCTCTAGAAGTCCCCGGGCACCTGGGGTCCATCAAAACCTCCCAAACACCAACATGCAGCCCTGAAAATGCCTCCCAGGGGTTCCTGGGAATGGTCCCTCCCCTTTGGTGTTCAGGGGTTCCCCCTGTCCCAGCTGCTGGGGGTCACGCTTGTATTGGGGGTCCCCCATCTACTCTGTCCCCGCCCTCCCCAGGCTGCTGGGAGTCCCAGGAATCCAAAAAGCTCCCCCCTCATCCCTCTCCCCATTTAGGGATGCTGGGGGATTTTGGGGTCCCGGGGTCCCTTCTCCCCTTATTCTCTGCTTTGGGGTGCAGGGGGTCCAAGGAGTCCCCCCTGCCCCTCTCCAGGCTGTTGAGGGTCCCGCCAATGGCGGCGCTCCCCCCTCTCTGGGCTCCCCACTTTGGGGTCCTGGGGGACACAGGGCTCTGCTCCTCCAGGCTGCCTCTGCCGGCAGCCGCCACCGGGACCCCCCAGTGTCCCCCCAAGGGGCATTTTCTGCTCAGCTTTGGAGTTCTGCATTCTCCAGACATTCTCCTTCACTAAAAAAAATAAACAAACAATGCTGAGAGGCACTGGGACTATTGTAGGTGCTACTGGGATAAAACTGGGGGCAAGTGAGCCACTCTGAGGTAACTGCGAGTGCCTGAGAATGACTATGAAACTGTTCAGGGAAACTGGGATATACTGGGAGTGTCTGAGACCATGGGGATCGTGCACTGGGATCTAACTGGGAGCAACTGGGAATGGGCTGGGGGGAAAACTGGGACCATGCTGGGGCAACTGGGGGCATGTGTGAGTGACTGGGGCCCTGCTGGGAGAGACTGGCATCATACTGGAGTCATAGTGGGATAGTTCTGGGAGTGACTGGGACTGTGCTAGGTGCAGCTCGGAGAACTGATACAATGAGAGTGACTGTAACCATACTGGGGGGACTGGAAACACACTAGGAACAATTGTGACCATGCTGGGGAGAACTGGGACTATGCTAAGGGACACTGGGGAGTCAGTGGGAGCTACTCCTCTATACTGGGGGAACTGGGCATGACTGGGACCATGCTGGGAAGGACTGGCATCATCTATGGAGTGACTGTGTCTATGCTAGAGGCAACTGAGGGCAGCTGGAGTCACACTGGGAGGAACAGAGAACAGAAGGACTGTGACCATACTGGATCATACTGGCAGCAACTGGGACTGCACTGAGGGTGACTGGGAGAGGCTGTGAGAAACTGGGATCAGTCTGGAAGCAGCTGAGGACAACTGGGAGGGACTGGGAACATGCTGGCGTAAAGTGGGATGCACTGGGAGAGACAGAAACCACAGTGAGGGGAAATGGGTGCAGCTGTGCCCATGTCAGAGTCATACTGGGATCCTACTGGAACTAGGTGGAATCATACTGGGAGTGACTGGAATAGGACTGGGAACATCCTAGAATGACTGAGATCATACTGCAGTCACACTGGGAGTAATGGAGACGTGCTGGCCACAACTGGAACCATACTGGAAGTGACAGGGAGTCACTCTTGGCATGTTTAGAAGAGTACTGGTAGGATCTGGGAGTGAATGGGGTCATACTGGTTATGACTGGAACCATACTGGGGGTGACTGGGAGCAATGAATGATACTGGGAGGGACTGGAACCATACTGGGAGTGACTACAGGTGCTACTGGGATCATCCTTGGAGCCATTGGAATTACAGTGAGTGGGAATGGAACCTGACTGGGGGTTAATGGGAGCTACTGGGCCCATATTGGGAGGAAAATTTGGACACATTTGGAGCAACTGGGATCAACTGGAAGGTCCTGGAACCATGCTGAGGGGACTGAGGCCATAACAGGGATCATACTGGGAGCAGCTGGGAGTACAGGACACCGACAGAAACTGGGATCAGCCTGGAGACAACTGGGAATAACTGGGAAAGACTGGCATCTTTCTGAGGTAACTGGAACCTTACTGGGGCAACAGGAATATAATGAGAGTGTCTGTAACCATACTGGGGGGACTGGAACCATACTGGGGGCAACTGGGATATAGTGGGACAATGCTGAGAGAGACTGGGGCTATTGTAGAGATCATCCTGGGAGGAACTGGGAACAACTGGAACTATTCTGGCAGCAACTGGGATCATCCTGGGATCACAGTGAGAGCAGCTGGGTCCATGATGGGTGAGACTGGGAGCACACTGAGGGTGAGTGGAATCATACTGGGATGGACTGGCAGTGTGAACAACTGGAATCATCCTGAAAGCCACTGGGAAGAAGTGAGAGGGACTGTCAGCATGCTGGGGGTGACTGGGATATACTGGGAGTCACAGGGATTATATTGGAGGCTACTGGGGTCATGCCGGCATTGACTGGGAGCAACTGGGATCACACTGGGGGCCACTGGAATCAGGCTGGGAGCTGCTGGGATCATACTGGGAGTGGCTACAATCATACTGGTATTAGAGTGGGTGTGATTGGACCCCAGCCAGGGATTACTGGGAGCTACCGGGGACATGGTGGGAGCCAACAGCGCACACACTGGGAGAAACTGGGATAAAACTGGGGGCAAGTGAGCCTCGCTGAGCTAACTGGGAGTGCCTGGAAATGACTACGTGAGTGTTCCGGGGAACTGGGATATACTGGGTGTGTCTGAGACCATAGGGGTGGTGACTGGGACCTAACTGGAAGCGACTGGGAATGTGCAGGTGGGAAATCTGGGGCAGATGGGGGCTGTGTGAGTGACTGGGGCCTTGCTGGCAGAGACTGGCATTGTTATAAATGCATGACATGTTGCTGGCTCTTTGCAACTATTGGGATTAATGCTATATGTATAATGTTAAAACAACATTTCGATATGGATATAGATTTTGTTCTTCTTTTTCTTCTCTCTGCTAAATAGTAAAAGTTAGACATAAGTTTTTTAGAGATAGTATGCTTAAACTACCCGCTCAGTCAAGATAACAGCCCATGAACATGTGATGGGGCCCCTGCAGCTGACATGGCAATTATCAACACTCACCGGCTGCAAACGTCCGGGACCACCACCCAAATTAAAAGGGATAAGAAGAGGATTAAAACCACAAGCCAAGAAACACACATGCTCTAAAAAGGTGGACCCAAGGAGTGGCCATGCTAAACAATTCCCAGAAACAGATGACTATGCATGAAGCCCCTCAAATCCTTTCCCAAATCTACCTCAGACCCTCATTTCCCTCAGCCAGCCCCAAATCCATTCCAGACCCACTTCAGACCCCTCAATTTCCCTCAGATCCCCCTAAATTCCCCCAAATACATTCCAAATGCACCGCAATCCCTCAGTTCCCCTCAGAACCCCCAAAGCCCTTCATTTCCCCCTCGGCCCCACCTCGGATGCTGCATTTTCCCTCAGACCCCTCAAACTCCCCAAATCCATCCCAGACCAGACCCCTCAATTCCCTCAGATTCCCCCAAATCCATCCCCTCAGACCCCTCAATTCCTCAGATTCCCCCAAATCCCCCATTTCCCCCCAGCCCTACCTCAGCTCCTCCTCCAGCCGCTCTCCGCCACCGCCAAGGGCTCTGCCCAGTGCGGGCTCACTCCCAGCCAATAGCGGCGCCTCTTCCCGAAGCAACCAATCAGCCACGCGGCTTCCCGAACCAACCAATCAGCGCGCGGCTCCCTCAGCAACTCCTGCCTCCCAGCGCCGCTGCAGCCAATCAGAGGCCAGTCGGGTGCCGCCCTCTGACCCCAGGCGCCGCCACCCAGGCGGGCGCCCCCTCCCCCCCGCCCGCGCCTCCCCTCCGCCCCGGGACCCTCCCCAGGACCCCAAAGAGCCGCCCCGGGCTCGGGCGAGTGCTGAGGGCGCTGCAGAGAGCGGGCAGGCGCTAGGACAGGACGGGGGCCTGCGGGAGCTGCTGAGGCGGCGCAGGGACGAAAGGTGGGGAGGGGGCGGGGTCGGGGTCCTAATGGGGGGCTGGAGGGGCTTTGGGGAGGGGGTCCTGGGGGGTTTTGGGGGAATTGGGGTGATCTGAGAAGTCCTAAAGGGGTCTGGGGATTTTGGGAGGGTCTGGGTGGTCCCAGGATAGTTTTGGGAGAGGATCTGGGGGGTCTGGGGTCTAAAAGGGGTTCTGGGAAGGGGTCCAGGGTGGGATCCCTTAAGGGAATTTTGGGGAGGGTCTTGGGGTTCAGCAGGGGGTTTTGGGAGGGTCTTGGGGGTTCTGGGGTGCCCTGGAGGGGTTTTGAGGGGCTGGGGGTCCTGCTGGGTTTGGGAGGGTCTGGGCGGGCTTTGGGGGTGTTGGGGAGTCTGAGAGTCCTAAAAGGGGTCTGGGGATTCTGGGAGAGGTCTTGGGTGGTCCCAGGGGCGTTTTGGGGAGGGGTCGGGGGCGCTCTGGGGGTCCTAAAAGGGGTCCTGGGAAGGGGTCCAGGGTGGGATCCTTGGGGGGATTTTGGGGAGGGTCTTGGGGGTCCTTGGAGGTTTTTGGGAGGGGTCTGGGGTCCTAGAAGGAGTCCGGGGGTTTTGGGGAGGGGTCTTGGGGGGAATTTGGAGAAGGGTTTTGGGGGTCCTTGAGGGGTTTTTGGGAGGGGTCTGGGGGGGTGTTTGTGGTGGTTTGGGAGGGGTCTGGGGATTCTAAGAGGGGTCTTGGGGGGATTTTGGGGGGGCGCCCTGAGGGGTTTTGGGGTTTCTGAGGGGGATTTTGGGGTCCCAGGGTTGATTTCGGGGTCCTGGGGGGGATTTTAAGGTTCCTGGGGGGGTCCTGGGGCAGATTTGGGGGTCCTGGGGGGGTCCCAGCCCCACCCTGCGTGGGGTGTTTTGGGGGGAGGGGGATCCCCCCCTCAGTTTGGGGGGTCTCCCACGGTGCCCCCTCCCCAAAAAGTCTGGAGGGTCCCTGGAAGTGGCTCCTGTTCTACCGGCCCGTGCCCCCCCTGATCCAGGATGGGCCCCAGTGAGTGTGGGGGCTTCTGGGGGGCAGGATGGGGGGGTTCGGGGGCTTCTGGAGGGGTGTTGGGGGATCTGGGGGCTTTTGTGGGGAGGGGTCTGGAAGGGTTTTTGAGGGGTCTGGGGAGGTTTGGGGGGGCTCTGGGGGCTTTTGGGGGGGTTTGAGGGGATCTGGGGGGGCTCTGGGGAAACCCTGAAATTCCCCAAGAACTTCCCCAAATTCCCCCAAAATCTCCCCAAAATCCCCCAAATCTCCCCCAAAATCCCCCCAAACCCCCCCCCCAAAATCCCCCATCCCCCGCCAGGTGTGGGCTGGTGGCTCTGGCCATGGCTGGAGCTCTGCTGGGACGCCCCCGGCCCCAATTGGGTCTGGGGGCTCTGCTGGACACGGCGCGGGCCCGGGGCTACAGCCGGCACGGGGAGATGTTCTCAGGTGGGGCTGAGTGTTTGGGGGGATTTTGGGGTATCCTGGGGGAATTTTTGAGGGGCTTCAGGGTGTCTGGAGTGGATTTTGGGGGGATTGGAGTGGTTTAGGAAAATTTGGGGGGATTTTGAGGGGGTTTTGGGGAGAATTTGCAGATTTTGGGGTGTCCGAGGGGGATTTTGGGAGAATTTTGGGGCCGTTTGGGGGGATTTTGGGGTGTCCGGGTGGAATTTGGGGGGCGATTTAGGAAAATTTGGGGCAATTTTGAGGCGGTTTTGGGGCTCTGGGGGTCACTGGGGAGATTCAAGGGGGAGTGAAGTCACTTTTGGGGTCACTTCTGGGGTTTTTGGGGTCCCGGGCTCACTGTGGGGTCCTGGTGATCCCAATGTCTGAGGGGATTTTCAGGGTGGTTTTTGGGGTGGTTTGGGGGTTTTTGGAGTGATTTTGGGGTCATTTAGGGGTGGTTTTGGGGTTATTTTGGGGTATTTTTGGGGTCATTTTTAGGGTTTTTTCCCCCCAGCTGCCCATGCTGGTGCAGGAGCTGTCCCTGGGGTCACTGTGGGGTCACTGTGTCTCAGGGTTTTTCAGGGTGGTCTTTAGGATATTTTAAGGGTGTTTTTGGGGTTTTTCTCCAGTCCCCCAGCTGCAGACATGGCTGCCCTGGCCCAGGAGCTGTCACTGGGGTCACTCTGGGGTTGTTATGGGCTCATTATGGGGTCGCTGTGTCTCGGGGCTTTTCAGGGTGGTTTTTATGATGTTTTTAGGGTTATTTTGGGATGTTTATAGGATTTTCTCCTGTTCCCCAGCTGCAGCCATGGCGGCCCTGGCGCAGGAGCTGCTCCCCTGCCGGGGTCACTGTGGAGTCACTGTGGGGTCACTGTGTCTCAGGGTTTTTCAGGATAGTTTGTAGGATGTATTTAGGATGTTTATAGGGTTTTTCTCCCCCCCAGCTGCAGACATGGCTGCCCTGGCCCAGGAGCTGCTCCCCTGCCGGGCTGAGCTGCTGCAGGGGGGGCTGGGGGGGCCCAACCGGGGCCGGGTCCTGCGGCACCTGCTGGGGGGGAGAGCCCTGCTGGTCCCGTATCCTTTGGTGGGGGCAGTTGGGGTCCTTTGGGGTTATTTGGGGTTTGGGGAGAGCCCTGCTGGTCCTGTATCCTTTACTGGGGTTTGAGGTTTGGGGTTGTGGTCAGGTTTTGGGGTTTGGGGTTTTTTGGGGTTTGGGGAGAGCCCTGCTCATCCCGTAGCCTTTACTGGGGTCATTTGGGGTTATTGGGGTCAGGATTTAGGGTTTGGGGTTTGGGGAGAGCCCTGCTGGTCCTGTATCCTTTATTGGGGTCATTTGGGGTTATTTGGAGTCAGGATTTGGGGAGACCCCTGCTGGTCCCGTATTCTTTGGGGGTTGAGATTTTGTGGTCTGGGTCTCCGTTTGTGATCTAGGGTCTCCATTTGCGGTCTGGGGTCAGGATTTGGGGTCTGGGGTCTCCATTTGGGGTCAGGGGTCAGGATTTGGGGTTTTGGGTCTGGGGTCTTTGCCCTTGACTCCCCAGCTATGACGAGGACAGCAACCACGGCCCGTGCTGCCGCCGGGGCCACAAGGCTCACTGGGCCCTGATCAATGGTGAGAGAGGGGCCAAAATATTCCAAAAGCACACCAAAAACACCCCAAAACCCCAAACCTTCCTGAGCCCCAAATCCCCTAAAATCCCCCAAAAAACTCAAAATCTCTCCTAGGGTCACAAGGCTCACTGGGCCCTGATCAACAGTGAGAGAGGGGCCAAAATATCCCAAAGTATCCCAAAAATACCCCAAAAATACCCCCAAAATTCCCAAACATACCTGAGCCCTAAATCCCCCAACCCCCACCCAAAAAAAAAACCTAAAAACCCCCAAAAATCCCAAAATCCCCCCGAGGACGTCAAGGCTCACTGGGCCCTGATCAACATTGAGGGGATCCCAAAACATCCCAAAAACACCCCAAAATACCCCCAAACCTCCCTGAACACCCCCAAAACCTCCCCAAAATCACCCCAAAAATCCCCAAAATCACCCCGAAAATCCCCAAAATCTCCCAAATGCCCCCAAATCCCCGAAACCCGGAGTCACCTGGCTCTGACCAACAGTGACAGGGGGATCCCCAAAATCCTCCAAATTCCCCCAAAATTCCCCAAAAAATCTCCCCAGACCCCTCCTGAACCCCCAATTCTCCCTGAACCCCCAATTTTGGGGAGGCTGGAGTGATTTTGGGGGGATTTTGGAGAAATTTGGGGGGCTGGAGATGTTTTTGGGGGAAGTTTTGGAAGGATTTTGGGGTGTTCAGAGAGAGTTTTGTGGGTTGGAAATATTTTGGGGGGATTTCAGGGAGTTTGGGGGGTTCCAAGAATTTTTTGGGGGGAGAATTTGGAGCGATTTGGGGGAAATTTGGGGGGGATTTGGGGCTTTGGGAGGCTGGAGATGTTTTGGGGGATTTTTGAGGGGATTTGGGGGCGTTCAGGGAGGGGTTGGAAATGTTTTTGGGGGGTTTTGGGGGAATTTGCGGGGATTTTAGGGGAAATTTAGGGGAGATTTGGGGTTTTGGGGGCTGGGGATGTTTTTGGGGGGATTTTGGGGGGCTGGCGATGTTTCAGATGGGTTTTTGGGGGATTTTGGGGAGCTGGAGATGTTTTGGGGGGGATTTCAGGGGGCTGGAGATATTTTTGGGGGGATTTGGGGTTTTGAGGGGCTGGGGATGTTTGTGGGAGGGTTTTGTGGGGCTGGTGCTGTTCCGGGGGGTTTGGGGATATTTTGGGGGGGCTGGAGCTGTTCCGGGTGGGTTTGGGGGTTCCCCATGAGCCAGGGGGTCCCCGCACCCCCCCTGAACCCCAGTTTTCCCCCAGGGCTTCTCCTGGCCGTGCCCCCCCAGCAGCCGCTGGGCCCCCAATTCCGGCGGGACCCCGAGATCCCCAATGTGTTCCACGCCCGGTTTGGGGAGGGGGCGGCGGCTGAGGGGGGACCCGAATTTGGGGGTCCTGGGGGTGCTCAGGAGGACTCGGGTGGTGCCGAGGTGGGGGCGCTGTTTGGGGAGGGGTTCCTGTTTGGGGGTCCTGGGGGTGCAGGAGTGGTCTGGGGGTGCTCATGGAGATGGGGAGGGGTCACGGTTTGGGGAGGGGTCTCAGTTTAGGGAGGGGTCTCAGGCCGAGGGAACACTGGATTTGGGGCGGCGGTCACGATTTGGGGAGGGGTCTCAGGCCAAGGAGATGCCGGATTTGGAGCGGGGTTCTCATTTTGGGGAAAGGTCCCTATTTGGGGCGGGGGTCCCAGATTTGAGTCGGGGGTCCTCGCTTGGCTCAGGGGTCCCAGATTTGGGGCGGGGGTCCCCATTTGGGGCGGGGGCCCTGGTGCTGGCACTGCAGGGGAAGAGCCCCCGGCCACAGCTCTGGGCCCTGGGCGAGCTCGGGGCGAGCAACGCCCAGCTGAGCGAGCTGAGCCCGCGCCGCTGGGGAGGGGGCTTCGTGCTGCCCCCCGGGGGGGTGGGTGAGGGGCTGGGGGGGCGTGCGGTGCTGCTGCACCCCCGGGAGACCGATCCCCAATAAACCCCATGGAGACCCCTCCCCAATAAACACCGAGACCCCTCTGTCACGATCTGCTCAACCCAAGTGGGAGTTGTGATGGTTCGTTTGACCCCAGGGTGCAAAAGACAGAAGACAGAGACTCAGGTTTTTTTAAGCAGAAAGCAGTAATGCAGTTTATTGCGTGTATACCATTCAGTTTTGCAAGAGAGAGAGACAGAGAGAGAGAGAGAGAAAAAGGGAACAAAGTAAAAGGGGAAAGAGAGGGTGAGAGAGGGAAAGGATGGGATATAGCTCCCAACAGATGGGACACATCCTCGTGGTCGTCCAACGAGATGCGTCTTCAATCAATTGGGGAGAAAGAGATCTCGAAAGTCCTTTTAGGAAAGTCATTTTTATAGTTCTTTTCCAAAGAGAGTGGCTTTTGGCCAAAAGGTGGGAAGATTTATGGACTATTGTATGTGGAGATCATAGCTTCGTGACGCAGGTGCGGGGACAGGGTGAAATAACCAGTACCCTGCCGTGTACCATGACAAGCTCCAAGCACACCTGCAAACAGTCCTTGGCCTGCAAGCATCCACCTCAGCCAGGCCGGAGCTCCGGTTCAGGGTGAGTGGTGCAATCTCAGGTCCCAGTCTCTGATGATGGTCGTGAGGCAGATCAGAGGAAACTTCAGACTGACTCTTACACCACCCTGTGACTCACGATCATCGGCAGGAGCACTCCCTTCATGGCAAAGTCTGCAGGACTTGTGCGAGTTGGTAGCATATCCTGGAAAACAGAGACAGAAAGTTGGATAGTGTAGGAAAAAGATAAGGTAAAGGAAAAAGGAGAGAGAAAACAAAACAAATAATCAATTTAACAATCAATTTTCAATTTAAATTTCTGATTAAAAGGTAAATAATTTAAATTTATGTTAATAAATTTTCAGTTTCAATTTTTGATTACAAAAAGGTAAATAAACAATTTAGATCAATGTTTATAAATTTTAAACAATTTGAATCTGTCTCAGTTTAAAGAATTTTTCCCATTATCATGCTAACGCAGCCTGCCAGCTAAGCCCAGGATCTTTTGATGACTCTGGACAAAGGGGTGGGTGGGGGCTGGTTTCTGGGGCTGGGGGCGACTCGTGCCCCCGGCGAGCTCGGAGGAGGAGGAGCCGCGTCTGCAGCGCCCGCGGCCAGAGCGCAGGAGAGCCGGGCGCTCTGCGGTCACCTGCCCTGCATCTGCCCCGCTCCAGCCTCCTCCTGTCTCTGAGGACACAGCTCATCACCTGCCCCAAACGGTGAGCGAGGAGCTGCCCCTCCAGCCGCTCCCACCTGAGACACAGCGCGGCCGCTGCCGCCCCCGCCCCTCCCGCCTGCTCTCCGCAGCTGTGCGGGCTCTGCCCCATCCTCACCACGGCACCGAGCGCAGGCAGAGCGTGCCTGCGGCTCAAGAAAGGACTGGAACTGAGTTATCTGTTCGGTTTTGTTGGTAATTTCAATAACTGCTGTTGTTTCTGCTTGTACGGTTAGATATATTAGTACAGAGCTGTTACTCCTACCTGCTTATCTCTGCCTTAGAGTCCTTGATTCAAACAATTATAATACTTGGGAAGGAACGGAATTAAATCCTCTATTTCAAAGAGAAGCTTCTGCCTTTATTGGCAGAAAACTGTCTTTCAAACCAGGACAGGTTTTGGCGACTCAAGCGTGGGACAGGGGGCATTAAGAGGAGAGTTAAGACAAGAGTAACAGCTCTCTTAAGTGGCAACATGTTGTCCAGTTTAATCTGGCTTGGGCTCCATGTGATCACAGATATCTCTCTCCCATTTGCAAGCCCTTATTTGAATATGGGCCCGCTCACCAAATTAACTGTAGCTATTATCTATTTCATTTGGTGGGTTGATTATGTCAGGAATTCATGGTTTTTTAATTTTTTTCTCCAAAGTGACTCACTTCTGTCCTGGCAGCACAGGTGCATCAACTCAGGGAGGGAAGCACTAACCAAAGAAGTTCTACTGAAGTGAAGGTAGCCTCAACCTCCCATAACCAAGGTGCAGGATATGACAGGAGGGAGGATGATCTGTCAGATCCCCTGGAAGGAACCTCCACTATGTATGCCCAGGAAGGAAATAATAACCAGGGCTAGAGGGGCCCTGCCTCTAGCCAGGGAAAGGCACAGGATGACAGAGAGTATTTGGACAGTGTGGGTGAGATTGCCTGGCACATCAGAGCCAAAAAAACCATAGAGTGTTAGTTGATACTGGTTCACAATGCACCCTAGTACCATCAGAACATGTGGGGGAAAAACCTGTCTCCATTGTTTGGGTAACAGGGGGATCATAGGAATTGACTCGGCTGGAAGCTGAGGTGAGCCTGACAGGGAAGGGGTGGCAGAAACATCCGATTGTAACTGGCCCAGGGGCACCGTGCATTCTAGGCATAGACTTCCTCAGGAATGGCTACTACAAAGACCCAAAGGCGTTCAGGTGAGCTTTTGGAATAGCTGCTGTAGCGGCAGAGAGCATTAAGCAGTTGAACACCTTGCCTGGACTGTCAGAAAATCCATCTGCAGTGGGACTCCTGAAAGTGACAGAGCAACAGGTACCAATTGCCACCTTGACAGTGCACCGCCGGCAGAACCGGACAAATCGAGATGCTGTGATCCCCATCCACAAGATGATCCATGAGCTGGAGAGCCAAGGGGTGGTCAGCAAAACCTACTCACCCTTTAACAGTCCCATCTGGCCTGTGCAAAAGTCTGATAGAGATTGAATGTGGACTATTGTGCATTGAATGAAGTGACTCCATTGCTGAGCGAAGCCGTGCCGGACATGCTGGAGCTGCAGTATGAGCTGGAGTCCAAGGCAGCAAGGTGGCATGCCACCGTTGACATTGCCAATGCATTTTTCTCCATTCCTTTGGCAGCAGAGTGCAGGCCTTAGTTTGCTTTCACCTGGAGGGGCGTGCAGTACACCTGGAACTGACTGCCCCAGGGGTGGAAACACAGCCCTACCATCTGCCACGGGCTGATCCAGGCTGTGCTGGAAAAGGGTGAGGCCCCAGAACATTTGCAGTACATTGATGACATCATTGTGTGGGGGAACATGTCAATGGAGCAGCTCCCTTTGGGCAGGGAGAGAAGATCATGCAGATTTTGCTGGGAGCCGGCTTCACCATTAAAAAGAACAAAGTCAAAGGACCTGCCCGAGAGATCCAGTTCCTGGGAGTGAAGTGGCAAGACAGACAGCGCCAGGTCCCCACTGAGGTCATCAATAAGATCACTGCAATGTCTGCACCAACAAGCAAGAAGGAAACACAAGCTTTCCTAGGTGCCATAGGCTTTTGGAGAATGCACATCCCTGAGTACAGCCAGATTGTGAGCCCTCTCTACCTGGTCACCCGCAAGAAGAACGATTTCCACTGGGGCCCTAAACAGCAGCAAGCCTTTGCCCAGATCAAACAGGAGATCGCTCATGCTGTAGCCCTCAGCCCAGTCAGGACGGGACCAGAGGTAAAGAATGTTCTCTACTCTGCAGCCAGGAACCATGGTCTGTCCTGGAGCTGTTGGCAGAAGGTGCCCGGTGAGACTCGAGGCCAACCCCTGGGATTCTGGAGCAGAAGTTACAGAGGGTCTAAAGCCAATTACACTCCGACGGAGAAGGAAATCTTGGCTGCCTATGAAGGAGTTCAAGCTGCCTCAGAGGTAATTGGCACGGAAGCACAACTCCTCCTGGCACCCCGACTGCCAGTGCTGGGGTGGATGTTCAAAGGAAAGGTTCCCTCTACCCACCATGCCACCGATGCTACATGGAGCAAGTGGATTGCCCTCATCACGCAGTGCGCCCGTATTGGCAACCCAAATTGCCCTGGGATTTTGGAGATAATTACAAATTGGCCAGAAGGTGAAGAGTGTGGTCTTGCTGATGAAGAGGAGCAGAAGCAAGTGACCCAGGCTGAAGAAGCTCCACCATACAACCAACTGCCAGCAGATGAAACATGCTACGCTCTTTTCACCGACAGTTCCTGCCTCATCGTGGGGATGAACTGGAAGTGGAAAGCAGCCTTATGGAGCCCCACACGGCAGGTTGCACAACCTACCAAAGGAGAAGGTGGATCAAGTCAACTTGCTGAACTCAAAGCTGTTCAGCTGACCTTGGACATTGCTGAAAGAGAGAAATGGCTAAAGCTCTATATTTATACTGATCCATGGATGGTAGCCAATGCTCTGTGGGGCTGGCTGGAAAGGTGGAAAAAGGCTGACTGGCAACGTAGAGGAAAACCAATCTGGGCTACTGATGAGTGGAAAGACATTGCCACTCGGATAGAGAAGCTACCCGTGAAAGTCTGTCATGTGGATGCCCATGTTCCCAAGAGTCGGCCTAATGAAGAACACCGGCACAACGAGCAGGTAGATCAGGCTGCACAGATAGGGGTGTCAAAGATAGACTTAGATTGGGAACACAAGGGAGAATTGTTCCTGGCTCGATGGGCCCATGATGCCTCAGGTCATCAGGGCAGAGATGCCACCTATAAGTGGGCACGAGACCGAGGGGTGGATCTAACCATGGACAGTATTTCTCAGGTTATCCATGACTATGTGATGTGTGCTGCCATCAAGCAAGCCAAGCGGGTAAAGCCCCTCTGGTATGGGTGGTGATGGTCCAAATTTAAGTATGGGAAGGCCTGGCAGATTGACTACATCACACTGCCTCAGACCCGCCAAGGCAAGCGCTATGTGCTGACCATGGTGGAAGCCACCACCGGGTGGTTGGAGACTTACCCTGTGCCCCACGCTACTGCTAGGAACACCATCCTGGGCCTGGAAAAGCAAGTCCTCTGGAGGCATGGCACCCCTGAGAGAATGGAGCCGGACAACGGGACCCATTTCAAGAACGGCCTTATCAACGCCTGGGCCAGAGAACACGGCATTGAATGGATGTATCATATCCCTTACCCTGCACCAGCTGCTGGGAAAGTTGAACAGTGCAATGGCCAACTCAAGACTACCCTGAAGGCACTTGGTGGGGGAGCATTTAAGAACTGGGAAACAAACTTAGCAAAGGCCACCTGGTTGGTCAACACCGGAAGGTCCATCAATTGAGCTGGTCCTGCCCAATCTGAACCCTTGCACACAGTGAATGGAGATAAAGTCCCTGTAGTACACATGAAAGGCATTTTAGGGAAGACTGTTTGTATGAGTCCCAGCTCGGGCAAGGACAAACCCATCTGTGGGATTGTCTTTGCTCAAGGACCTGGTTACACTTGGTGGGTAATGCAGAAAGATGGGGAAACCCATTGTGTACCACAGGGAAACCTAATCTTAAGTGAGAACTGTGTGTTAAGTTTTTTCATTATGCAGATGGTAATATAATAAGGGGTGGATTATGTGTTGGGTTGATGTGGCCAGAAATGTGTATTCTATCACCATCTGTTAAACCGGGTGGGGTAGTGATTCCTTATCTCTGTGGCACATACTGTCTGCTAATGGGTCATCTTTAAGACAAGGTGAAGCAATAATCTTTATCTTTTCCGAAACCTATCCTCAGTCCAGGAAGATATCATCTACTGACGAGCCATTAAGCCCCAGTGTATGACTGATAAAATTACATCATCCCACTGGGAGATGCTCCAGGCAAGGGGAGGAACCAAGCCTTTCCTACCGAGGTAAAAATGGAGCTGTTGGACAGCAAGTTACCCCTTCTTTCTACTGGATTCCAGAGGAGAAGCCGCACCTTTATACATCATCCCTGGACTTATGGAGGAAGACCACACCCTTCTACAGGAGCACTGCTTCACCTGAACCACACCTGCCACTGCAAGGGACTGTAGCCACCATTTTGATCGGACTGCTACCAACACCCTGACTGACTGCATGTCAGGTTGTATTCTGACTCTGTCAGGGTGTGGATTGGTTTTTGTATTACTGTATTTCTATTTTAATCTTCCCAGTAAAGAACTGTCATTCCTAACTCCCATATCTTTGCCTGAGAGCCCCTTAATTTCAAATTTATATTAATTTGAAGGGAGAGGGGTTTACATTCTCCATTCCAAAGAGAAGCTCCTTCCCTGAAACTTCCGTGAAACTTCCCTTCCCAGAAATTCCCTTCCCGGAACTTCCCTTCCCATGATACCCACCTGGGAGATCACGGCTCCATCGGCCTTACGCTGCACTCTGGGCACACACACAACAACCCCACCCCTCAGAGCCACACACCTCGCTCACCTGCTCAGACCTATTACAACGTGCCAATTGAAATACAGCTGGCCTGCAGCTCCCACTCAACCACATCATTCCACGACAGGTGCACACATCAGGTCTCAGCTCTGAGCAATGAAAGCATGAAATCTCAGCTAAGTGATAGAAAGGATGGATGGTGCATATAGAATTGTTTAGACTTAAAGCATTCCCAATGCTGGCACAAAGCCAGGATCCAGCTGCATGTAAAGTCCCCATATAAGAAGGAGTTTGGAATGCAAGGGGGTCCTTTCTGAATCTCTTCCCTCTTTGGCAATCTTCCTGACTCCTTTAGTTGACCCTAATAAATAATATAAATAGTCAAGTAAAGAATCAAGTGGATTTTGCTAACAAATCTAGAAAAACCAGGGTCTGGTTAACTTTTTCACTCAGTACTCCACATCAATCCAACACGTTCCTGCTTTTCTCTCAAAAGTGTGAAGTTTCATCAGAAACAACACTCCAGGCAGAATAAACAGCTTGCTCAGGCAGCACACATACACTGATATCCACAAATCTACACCTCCAGTCCTCTCGAGTTCGTTAAGAAGCCTCAAGCCAGCCAAAGAGAGGCTGCTTGCACTGCCCAGGGCCACTGCACAGCTGTTGGACTTGGCAGAGTCAACTTGTGCAACTCATATTTCCAGGGCTTCAGTGGGGCTGGGAAAAGACTGATGGGAGTTTGCTGAGAGTGGGAGATGCCCATCTTGAGACCACTTGCCCACACTAAAGCCCTTCCCTGCAATGTGTCTGTCCCTGAGTATTGTGGCCATGGTGTTGGGAGGAGTAGGTGAAAAGTGGGGAGTTGTGAGGAGGATTGTCATTCATCAAGTGACCTTGCAGCTGGAAAGAGCCCTTGGGAAAGCGGTGTGAACAGCCACTGGTGATCTTTTAGCATGCACCGAGTTTCACTGTGCCTGCAGCTATTGTGCAATTCTGCCCAGAGGTGGCTTTATGGATCCTGTTGTATGTGAGGGAAGGACAACACATTTTTCGTTCTAGCTGTGGCTTGGTGATTGTTCTGTCTGTCTACCAGTGCTGATTCTCACACACCTCTCCGGGTTTGAAATTTCTTGCCTGACACTGAGAGACCCTTTCCTTTCTCTGTATGGAGAGACTCCTTATGAGCAACAGATGATGGCAAGATTTCATGACAGATCAATACTCATGAAATCCATGCAGTTAATTACTTCAGGCATAAACAATTGTCTCAGTCAGAGACTCAGTTTCAACTGAGCCACACCAAAGGTGCATCAGGTGTTTAGAAAGCAAGGGGTTCCTCTCTGGATGCTGGGAGTTGATGGGAGTCTCCTTAGACTTTGGCATGTTTGGTCTCACTATAAATCATTTTGTTTTAGTTCTACCTTGATTTTACGAAGTATTTTCATCCATGTATCAAGCCATAGAAATAGGCAAGACGAATTGTTAAGACCCCAGCGATTTGAGCTGCCCTGTTTACCTGCCCTTCATTTCCACAGGCCTTGATGACACCTTTGCAGAGGGAACAATTTCCCCACAAGCTCATCTGAGTGCAAACCAGCACACCTAATGCTGGTGGCTGTGCTTTCATTTCCTGCACTGCTGCCTTTTCATTTCCAGGTTTGGGTCATGTGCATTCCAAGTAAAAAGGCTTCTTTCAAACATTGGGCTGAAAGAAGCCAGGATATATTATGCAGGAATGCAGCAGTGAAGGCAGAAGCTTCAGCTGCAGTGCTGGATGGATCCACAACAGCAGAGTGATCTGTCAGCAGGGTGCCTCTGAATTGATCATTCCCAGGAAGAAGCTCCAGCCATCCTCAATGGGACACCCATGGACTGTTGTGCTGGACAATGTCTCCCAGAACCTGTTGAACATTCTGCCCCCAGCTCATGACGATGTTCAGTTCTGATTGTCTCCCCATGGGTGTGCCTGTCCTCCTGTTACTGCCCTCAGGAACATATGCTGGTCTATTTTGACTCATCTCTATTTGTGCACAACAGAAACTTTGCCTTGGGCTTGACTGGGACCTTGACCTTCCACACAATGCTCGTGCCCTGCTACTTCTGGCACAGTCTGTCCGTAGCAAAGTCAACAGCTGATATTACTCCTTTGTGTGTTCCTGCCTTGTGAGCTCTGGAGGCGGCAGGGCCGCAGCAGAGAGCCGGGGCTGAGGGCACAGCGCTGCTCGGCCGGCGGAGCGGCGCCATGCGGCGGTGTCGGGGCGCGGGGCTGGCGGCGCTGGCCGCGCTGCTGCTCGGTGCGCGGGGGGGCGGTGGAGATGGCAGAGGCTCTGTCTGGGTGTCTGGCTCTGCCTCGGATAAGCACTTTTGTCGGGATTTGTCTCTGGCACTCCTGCCCCTCCTTGCTTCTTCTTCGCACACGGCCCTCTCCTCTCCTCAATGAATCCGTTCTCTCCCAGCTTCCCTGCTCTCCGACTCTATTTCTTTAGTCATTCAATGATTCATTCAATCATCTACCCATCCCTTCATTTTTGGCAATCTCTCTTCCCTCATTGCAGTCTTCCGTTCTGCAGTCTAACACTTCCCCTAAATATCCAACAATCTTATCTCCAAGTAATCGCTTTCATAGAAGTAGTCTCCCCATCCTTTATTCTCAGAATACATCCCAGCTACCAGAGATCTGTCCTCCTCTGCCCTTTCCCATCTCTGTGTGCACGGTTTTGCTTCCGAAGGAAAGTGATTCTTCTTTTCTCCATGGCAGTGGCTGCGTGCAGAGGCCAAGTACAGCAGGAGGCATTCCTGCAGACCACCGAGGGCAACGGAATCAACATCAGCTGCTCACACTCCAACATAGGGACAGGCGATATGATCTACTGGTACCGTCAGCTCCCGGGCCGAGGACCCGAATTCCTCATCAGCGCTCACAAAGGGGTCAGAGAGCTGCCGGACATCGCAGGAAAGCTGTCGGTGTCGGCAGATCGGCGCTGGAGCGCGCTGTGGCTGGAGCGGCCCCGGCGCGGGGACGCGGCCGTGTATTACTGCGCGCTGGGGCCACGGGCAGAGGAGCCGGGGCTGCGGCCGGGCACGAACCGCCGCGGGCGGGGCCGGGCGGGGCCGGGGGCACAGCGCGGCCCGCGGCCAGCAGGGGGCGCTGCCGCTCCGCCCGCCGGGCCCCGGGCGGCTCCGCAGCTCCTTCGTGTGCCCCGAGCCCGCGGGGGCACCGCGACACCGCACAGCCCGGCACGGCCCCGGCACACGGCTGCCAGCCTGCCTGCTGCGGGACACAGCCCCGCACACAGCCCGGCACGGCCCCGGCACACGGCTGCCAGCCTGCCTGCTGCGGGACACAGCCCCGCACACAGCCCGCCCTGCCCTCGCTCCCTCTGCCGCCTCTGCCTCACACCAAACTGCTGCGCCCGCCGCCTCTGCCATCGCCTGCGGCCCTCCGCCCATGGCCGCTGCTGCTGCTGCTGCTGCTGCTCTCGGCCTGCTTTGCAAAGCAAAGAGCTGCTCCGGGACAGCCTCTCTGCTGGGAGCTGACAAAGCAGCTGCACTGAAAGACACACAGGGGTTAATTCAGGCAGTGCTGGCACCTCAGTAGGTCATGGCATGAGAGGTGTTTGCAGAGAGGCTTTGTGAGATGGCGAAGGAAATATTTCAGTTCCATACTGCAAGGTGCACTAGGAGCTGCATTCTCACCTGGATGGTTAAGGGAGGTGTAGTTTACATCAGCCGAAGCTGGAATTAATTTCTTTACATTTCCTTCTCATCCACTTGTTTCCACAAACACCCCTACATATGCATTTAACATCTTCCTGAAACAGGAGTACATCAGAGAGGGAAAAGAATAAATCGGTTAGAAGAGCAGTTGAAATAATCGGAAGCTTCTCTCCTACCTTCCACCTGAAACTAATTGGTGCCCTTACCGTCACGTCAGTAACCTCTCAGGCATCCTGAAATGCAGATGCCCGCGTTTTGCAATGCCGCGTGTGTTGGAGGTAGACACTTGAAGGAACGAGTTCCACATTAGGTTTCCCTGCTGACACTTGACCTAGAGACCCCATTTTCCCTTGGGAAAAGACCGTTTCAGCATCTTCCAGAACTCATTGCAATGAGCAAGTTCAGCAGAGGCCACACTAAGGGCACGTGAAAGGCGACAATGTCTGGTTCTCTACTGCTCACATCACGTCCATTTTCCTGTCCAAGGGAAGAGCAACGGAAAGGGAAAGCAGTGACCAAAGCACACAATGACACCAATGTAGCAGTAGGTGATAAGGGAATGAAAGGGGCAGCTCACAACTCATCAACTACTAATTGCTGAGCCTTTAGGAACCAGCGGCTGTGGCTGTGAATTGGCTCAGGCTGAGCTGTGTCAGTAGCAAAGCGTTAGAGGTGATAAGAGAGGACACGGAATCCGCAGGACAGGAGAGATTGCCAGCGCTGTGTCTCTGAGATGAGCAAGGATGGTTGCAGGTTTCTTGTCTCAGCACAAATGCTGAGAAGAATCCTCATCTCCTGGTACATGTCTTACCATCTTTTCTCTGATCTGGAGCCTGAGAAACCACAGTCTTTGGAGGAGCCCGTAGAAGGTTAAGCTTTCACCTGGAAAATCTGAGACAACCACTGCAACCTCCATTTCTCCTTCTAAACCACGGAGCAGTGCAACACCTGCATGAGAATGTTCCTATTACAACCATTCTCATTACCTGTATCATCGGTTCCATTATTCCAGGGAGGTTTTTTTGCTACAAACCGAATTAAAAGTAAACCAAAATGACGACTGTGGGATAACTCTGGAGTTGATATGGAAAAGAGGGTGGGAGTAAGGAACCTGTGAGAGAGGCATTTGCCCCAGGTAGATTAAGAAGCGCAGGGCAGAAGGGGCAGAGGCAGAGGAGTCCCCTGTTAACACAGCAAGTTGCAATGACCCCAGACAGGTGAGAAAGCTCAGCGGGGAAGAAGCCCCTGAGCTCCCCCATGCCCAGCACGGGGTGTGCAGCAGAGCTGCCCATTGCAGCTGGGGAGGCGAGGACTCCACTGCGAGCTGAGCGGGAGCAGCCCCTTGCCATGGCTGAGGCCCCAGAGGCACGGAATGCTCCCAGTGCCGCTGCCTGAGGGAGCCACGGGGGCTGCTGCTGGAGCAGCGAGAAACGCAGCAGGAGCATTTCAGGCACGCCAAGGACAGGCCATTGCTCTGCCTGCTCCGCTGCTGCTCCCGCTGCTCCCTTCGCACACAGGCGCTTCCGGCACCTCCGCTATCCCGGGGCTGCGACGCGCTTTGTGGCTCTCCCTCACTCGGCAAACACGCAGCTTGCTCTCGCCATGCACCTCGCACATCTCATCCTCACCGTCTTCCTGGGACAGCTCCTGGGTGAGTCCTGCCTTTTCCCCAAGGCAATCTTCTTCTCATTCCTTCCCCAGGAAACCCTCAACTGCCCGTTCAGGACCGTGTCAGGAAATGTCAGTGATTAGAGGGGAAAGGCTGAGAAAAATCGGTTCCTCTTTGTGGTTTTGAAAGTGTTCGCTCAAGAAAGTATTCGATTTCTAAAGGAAAAGGGAAGGGAGAGAAGACAAACCTAAGACCCCTTCTCCGTCTTTTCTCTCACCTTTAATCCATTTCCCTCTACCTCTCTCTTCTGATCATTTTGCTGTCACCTCAGGAGATCTCAGCTGTCTCTGCCGTGCCATATTGCTTCTGGTTCAATTTAAATTCACACACTGTCAAACCTGCCCCAGGCACCTCAAAGTTCTCATTTCGCTGACATTAACAGGGTGTCCCTTTCTGTCTCCTGACTGACACAGCTCTACCACTGCATCCAGTGTTCTCTGGGCTGGCAGCAAGACCAGAGCTCCCTCTTTCCAAGCTCAGCTTTGTGTGTACTCAGCAATCGAGGAGCCTTCGGAGGTGACAGGGATGGGGAAGCAGGATGAATCCTTTTGCTGAACCTCGGTGGGCTCCTCAACCTGATTGAGCACAGAAAATCCAGGCTGTTCCCAGATTGTCTGTGCAGCAAACCAGGAACAGGGACACAGCCCAGCTCTTGCGAGGAATTTGCTGTGCTGGGAGCTCTGAAACCCTGCCCAAAATCACTCTCTCCTGGTCTGCCCTCAGGACGAGAAATCTTCCTGTGGATCTGACACTGGCTTTCTTCCAGGCACCACGGGGCAGATCACGGTCACCCAGGAAGATGGACAAGTCACTGTGAAGCAAGGACACCCCTTCAACACCACCTGCAAATAACAGAGCAGTGGTTTAACTGCCTTGCTCTGGTACCAGCTGAAGAAAGGCCAAGCCCCCCAGCTGCTCTCCTATCAATCAGGGACTGGCCCCAGGCACAGCGGCCGTATCAGCACACACCTGAACACCACGGGGAAATACAGTGTCCTGAAGGTGGAGGAAGTGGAGGGCTCTGACAGTGCCTTGTACCTGTGTGCTGTGTGAGACACCCTGGCGCAGGGAGTTTGCTCGGCTGTGCAACAACCCAGGAGTGGGAGGGGATGTGTCCGTGCAAGGTTGAGCTTGGGGAAGGGACGTTGGTCTTACCCCAGTGCTCACCAGAAATTACAACCCATGTGCGTACTATGGTCTGATGATTTTCACTATGTCCATCCTGAGACCTTCTTTGGAAAGTAGTATGGAAATTTTGAATCATTTCTGCATTGTGCACTCTCGAAGTAAAGAAAAATATGCCCCGTGCATGCCTGGGACCTTGTCCTTCCGCACTCCAATCCTGCTGCTTTTGGCCCCACATGTTCTCAGCAGAGCCCAGGGCTGGTTCTGTGTTCCTGCCCTGGCTGCTCTTGCAGCAGCCCCGTTTGCATGGACACACGTGAAGCACACATTTGAGAATGGCTCCACACTGCTGTGCGCGAGCCTGTGTCTGTCCGTGTGTGTCCCTCATCGGGAGGGAATTCCCTGCCTATGCCAGGGACACGGAGCACTGCTCTGGCCCTGCACAGCACAGAGCAGCAGCTTGCCAGGCTCAGAAGGAGCCCGAGAGCAGCTGAGTGCCGAGGGCAGCTGCTCGCTCCAGATGTGTGCAGGGATGAGGCGCTGAAATGCAGCCCCGGTGTCCCGAGCCCTCCCTTTCCTGCCCCTCCAAAGCTCCCGCCCGACTGATGGGGATGGATGTGCTTGCGATGCAATGTGGGCGGTGTGTGGGGTGGGACACAGCTGTCTCCTGTCCCTGGCCGTGCCAAACGTCCTTGTGGCGCTCGCTGTGCCGCTGCTGGGAGAGGCGGGGGCTGAGGCCGGCCGGGGCGGAGCTGTTGGCGCGGCAGAGGAGGCGGCAGGGCCGCAGCAGAGAGCCGGGGCTGAGGGCACAGCGCTGCTCGGCCGGCGGAGCGGCGCCATGCGGCGGTGTCGGGGCGCGGGGCTGCCGGCGCTGGCCGCGCTGCTGCTCGGTGCGCGGGGGCGGCAATGGTACCGTCAGCTCCCGGGCCAAGGCCCCGAATTCCTCGCAGCCTCTGCTAGGGTCCAAGGATGTTCCGGCCATCGCAGGAAAGCTGTCGGTGTCGGCAGATCGGCGCTGGAGCGCGCTGTGGCTGGAGCGGCCCCGGCGCGGGGACGCGGCCGTGTATTACTGCGCGCTGGGGCCACGGGCAAGGGAGCCGGGGCTGCGGCCGGGCACGAACCGCCGCAGGCGGGGCCGGGCGGGCCGGGGGCGCAGCGCCGCCCGCGGCCAGCAGGGGCGCTGCCGCTCGCCCCGCCGGCTCCAGCTCGGATCCCCGGCGCGCTCGGCCCCTCTGCTCAGCGCGGGCTGCGGCAACTCCGCTCCTGGGCAGCGAACAGCCCCGCCCGGGACAGCTCCGTCTGCGCACTGACATGGGCTGCGTGAGGCTCGGAGGGCAGCACGCTCCTTCCCAAGCCATCTCTTGCTCCTTCAGGAAGGGTTCTGTGCCTTCTCTGGAACGAGGCATCCTCTGGCCTGTCTACTAGGTGGGCTAGCGTTGCGTCAAAAATGCATCAGCAAGGGTACAAATTCCCATCAGCCCACGTCAGGTCTCTTTGCTCTCTCCCTCTTCCCACAGCTGATGAGATGGTTTTACCTTTTCTAAAGGGCAAGGGACATCTCAGCTCGTTCATCTGAGGAGCCGCCAATAGCATGTTACTCTGAAATTTTAGCTCATTTGTCGGGTCCATTATGCAGATAATATTCCTTCTAAACAAACTCTTCACAGAGTCCGACACTGCATGTGGATGCAGTCACACCTAAAATTCCCACTCAGAATGTGTTTAGAAAGCAAGGCGGTTCCTCTTGATTCTTGGGACTTGATGGATTTCCTGACAATTTTACCCACACATCCTGCCAGAAAATCAGATCCAGAATGGAGCTGCAGAATAAAGTTCCTCTCCACGGGGTACAGCTCTGCCATGACCTTGCTTCAGTGGGAGTTTCACGGGCTCACACCTTCTTTAAGGACACATCCACCTGCTGTGGCTTTGGATTTCCATGGGATGGATTTCTGCTTTACCATAGACCTTCAAAGGCTGTGGGGACAGCCTCCCTCACTATGGTCTTCATCACAGCCTGCAGAAATATCAGCGCTCTGGTGCCTGCACAAGCTCCTCTCCCTCCTTCTCACTGATCTTCCTGACTGCAGACTTCTTTCTCTCACAGAATCCCACTCCTCTCTCCCCGCTGATATTGCACAGCCCTTTTTCTGCCTTTTCAATCTTCTTTGGCACAGATGCTCTCTTTGACAGGCAAGGAGCCCAGGCTCTGGAGGCCAGCAGGACCCTCTGCCTCCTGTGCCCCTTGTCTGTTCTTACAAACACGTGCCCCGAAGGACAACTCTGAAATCCCCACGTCCCAGTGGAAGGGAACAGGAAGGAATAGACGGTGGGGAGAGGGGGAGAAAGAATCTGTGGCTCCTGCTGCCCGGGACAAACGGCTCCCGTCCGGGCCCTTCTGGCCCCGGGTGCTGTCCGTGAGCAGCCGCAGCCCGAGCGCCGGGCCCTCTGCCATCTCTGAGCCCAAGAAGTCGTCATGATTTGTGTCGGTATACTTGCATGTATTTTTGATTTCCCATGCACCTCTATTTTTGCCGTGAATACAGCATTCTGTTCTTTAATTTAACTCTCCATTTCTCTATCCTTGTGTACATGTTTGGACCTGACTTTTGTCTAATGTCTGCAGGCAAGAATTTCGAATTCCTCACATTCCCTTCCAGTCTGGCTCTGCCTTACGGCCACTGGTCCTGACGCCGTCTGGCAAAAGGACCCTTAGAATCGCACGCTTTTGACGATGTTTGTCCTTTCTTCCTTCTTTCCCAGCAGTGGCTGCCGACACAGACCGAGTGCAGCAGAATCCGTGGGCAGAGACCACCGAGGGCACCGGCCTGAACCTCACTTGCCTGCACCCCGAAATTACTGCCGACTCTACCCAGTGGTACGGCCAATTCCCAGACCAAGGAGCACAGCTGGTAGCATGGGCTGTCCGAGGCACAAAAGCCGTGCTGGAGCCAGAGGGGACTCTGTGGGTGTCGGCAGATCGGCGATCGAGCGCGCTGTGGCTCGGGCGGCCCCGGCGCGGGGACGCGGCCGTGTATTACTGCGCGCTGGGACCACGGGCAGAGGAGCCGGGGCTGCGGCCGGGCACGAACCGGCGCGGGCGGGGCCGGGCGGGGCCGCTCCGCTCCCAGGTGACGCCGCTGGGCGGGACCGGCACCGAGCCCCGCGTGGAACCCGCGGGACCCCGGCCGGGAGCCACCATGGGCCTGGCCTTCCACGAGAGACCCCTCCGAGCTCAAGGATGCTGCCCTGCAATGTGTACAAAACAATTCTGCTGGACAGGGACTTTTCAGCAGCGGCCAAAGGAGTCGCGGAAGGTATTTCTGAGCGTGTTAGCAACCAAAGAAAGGCTCAGGAGATGTTGGCTCGTTGCTCGCTGAGAAAGGGGACCTGCTCAAATGACAGGGAAAAGGCTGGCACAGTCTGTGCCTTTTTGCCCTTATTTTAACAGGCGTCCCTTCTCCTCAGTTCCATCACATCACTGAGCTTCCCTGAAGCCTTTCTGGGAATAAATCAGCGCCCAGATTAGATGAAGAAATAATTAAAGAACTCCTACTGCACATACATGAGTTCATAGTGTCACAAACAAACCCAAAAAATAACTCAAAGCTCTGCATTTATGCAGAGGTGTGTGCACACACATTTCCAAAGCAGATCCAAGCACTGACACTTCTCCTTCTCGCACGTCCCCACAGATGTGCAAACCTGCACCCTCACTCCCATTCCTGCTCCTGCACCCAAGTCTTTGCACACACATCTACGGGAACATTCCAGTCCAGAGATGTGCACACATAAAGCACAACCCAGGACCTGTCTCTTCCCAAACATTTACACATATTCCTTGCCTTCTTCCCTCCGCAGTTCACCCTGATGCTCACTGGTTTTGCCTCCTTATGGGTCAGCATTGGGCTGCTGGTTTTAATCCTGCCCTGTTAAAACTGCCTTCAGGAATGTATTTGGGCCTCATTGGACATGTTACCCTCTGTTCAGCCTGCGAGTACACAGATGATGCCACGGGCTGTCTGACTCCTTGTCCTTCCCCACAAGGCTCCAGCCGTGCTGCTGTTGGTCCCAGGTTTCCTCAGCAGCGTCCATGGCTGCTTGTGCCCTTGCCTGAGTTCCTGGTTTGTGTGTGCTTGTGTTCAGGCAGGGTCCACAGGAATCCACGTGGGAGCACAAATTCGTGCAGGAGCATGTGTGTGTGTGTGTGTGTCGTGTTGTGTTACTCAACAAGTGAAATGCGTTGATCTCGCTGGAGATGCTCTCCACTGCTCTGCCCTGAGCATCACAGATCAACATTTTCCCGAACTCAGAAAGAGCCTGAGAGCAGTTGAACAGTGATGTAGCAGCCTGCAGCAGATTTGTCCAGGGAAGGGGCACTGAAATGCAGTCCCTGCTTCCTAGGCCCTCCTTTCCCAGCTGCTCTAAACATCATGCTCTGATACTGCCAATTGCCGGTGCAAACAAGGATGGCATCCCCCAAGTTTGGACTTTCATCTTAATTCTGTTTGAAATGTTGGCAGTGCCTCAGCATGACTGCGAGTGCTTATACAAATACAGAACAACAAATACAGCACACGGACACACGGGCACACAGACACACGGACAGGTGTCTCCAGCCCAGGGCACAGCTGCTCTCCCCTGTGCTGCCTCAGCTTGGTTTCGTAGACACGGAGAAAGGCTGAGGCTCCATGCCCACCTCCTGGATCCTGTGTGAGGAGATTTATTTCCAGGGCCCTGAACGACAATTCCAGAGTCCCCACACGGCAGGAAAGGGGAAATGTGAGGAGACAGATTATGGGAGTGAAAGAAACACAGGGACGATCGATGTTGAGCTCCACGACAGCAGCCCGTCCCTCTGCCATCCATCCTGGCCCTGCCACTTCTGACGAGCAGAGACCGGACACTCGCCGCACTCCCACCACGCTCGGCTTCCCTCCGTGCTCTGCCCGGGGGCGGAGCTGGGGACGGCGGAGAGAACAGAAGAAAAGTGGAGGCGTGGCAGAGGAGGCGGCAGGGCCGCAGCAGAGAGCCGGGGCTGAGGGCACAGCGCTGCTCGGCCGGCGGAGCGGCGCCATGCGGCGGTGTCGGGGCGCGGGGCTGGCGGCGCTGGCCGCGCTGCTGCTCGGTGCGCGGGGGGGGCGGCCAAGGGGCCGCGGCCGGGGCTGGGCTCATCCCAGGCTGGGCCCTGCAGCCTGCCGTCCTGCCTGCCTTCTTCACACACCTCTTCCCGAGAACTGTTCTTCTGTTCAGCCATCCCTCTCCTCAATCTCATTCTCCCTCAGAAATCCCTGGATTTTATTTTCTGCCCATCCCTGAAAAACATTGCTTTTTTACAAGTTACGGAATCACCTCCTTACCATTTATCTCTTTTAAGTTTCCTGTCTTTTCCTGCTTTCTCCCACAGCCTCCAGGTCTCAATTGACTCTCCTGAGCGTCATCTAGTTCACGCATTCATCTCTCCACAAACGATTCAAAGGCAATTCTGTTCTTGCTTATCTGGAAATCCTCTGAGAACTGTTTTCCTCACCGTCTCTGTAGATTCCTGACAGTTTCTACGAGCTTTGTTCTGTGCAGGAGGGCAATGTAGGATTTCATGTTTGTCTTTTTTCTGTCCCCGGCAGTGGCGTCAAGCAGAGCCCAGCTGCAGCAGGAGCCATTCCTGGAGACCACCGAGGGCACCGGCATCAGAATCAACTGCTCACACCCCAGCAAACTGAGCGGCTATTACATCCATTTCTACCGTCAGCGTCTGGGCCAAAGCCCCGAATTCCTCGCACTCGCTGCTCGAGGATCCAAGGATGTTGCGGCCATCGCAGGACAGCTGTCGGTGTCGGAGGACGGGCGCTGGAGCGCGCTGTGGCTCGGGCGGCCCCGGCGCGGGGACGCGGCCGTGTATTACTGCGCGCTGGGGCCACGGGCAGAGGAGCCGGGGCTGCGGCCGGGCACGAACCGGCGCGGGCGGGGCCGGGCGGGGCCGGGGGCACAGCGCCGCCCGCGGCCAGCAGGGGGCGCTGCCGCTCCGCCCCGCCAGCTCCAGCTCGGATCCCCGAGCGCGCTCGGCCCCTCTGCTCAGCGCGGGCTGCGGCAGCTCCGCTCCTGGGACAGCGAACAGCCCCGCCCGGGACAGCTCCGTCTGCTCACTGACATGGGCTGCGTGAGGCACGGAGGGCAGCACGGCCCTTCCCAAGCCATCTCTTGCTCCTTCACGACGGGGTCTGTGCCTTCTGGGGATTGTGGCGTCCTTTGGCCAGTCTGCAAAGGTATCTCAAAACTGCATCAGCTAGGGTACACCTTCCCACCCTGCCCATGTCAGGTCTCTTTCCCCTCTCCTCTTCCCGAAGCTACTGAGCTCCTTTTTGCCTTTTATGAAAGGCAAGGGACATCTGCTGGTCGTTCATCTGAGGAGAGGCCAATAGCTTGCTACTATGAAATTTTACCTCATTTGTTGGATCCATTATGCATATAATACGCTTTCTAAATAAACTCTTCACATAGTCCTACACTACATGTGGTTACAGTCACACCTATACTTGCCACTGAGAAGCTGTTCAGAATGCAAGGCAGTTCCTTCTGATTCTTGGACTTGATGGATTTCTCTGACAATTTTATCCACACATCCTGCCAGAAAATCAGATCCAGAATGGAGCTCCACAATGGGCTCCTCTCCATGGAGGTACAGTACGGGCATGACCTTGCTTCAGTGGGAATTTCCACGGGGTGACACCTTCCTTAAGGACACATCCCCCTCCTGTGGCTTTGGATCTTCCATGGGATGGATTTCTGCTTTACCATAGACTTTCACAGGCTGTGCGGGAACAGCCTCCCTCACCATGGTCTTCATCACAGGCTGCAGAATTATCAGCGCTCTGGTCCCTGCAGAACCTCCTCTCCCTCCTTCCTCACTGATCCTCCTGACTGCAGAGTTCTTCCTCCCACAGAATCCCACTCCTCTCTCCCCGCTGATATTGCACAACTGCTTTTCTGCCTTTCCAATCCCGGCCGGCACAGATGCTCTCTTTGACAGGCAAGGAACCCAGCAGGGCCCTCTGCCTCTTGTGTCCCTTGTGTGTTCTGACAAACACGTGCCCCGAAGGACAATTCTGAAATGGCCACGTCCCAGTGGAAGGGGAACGGGAAGGAATAGACGGTGGGGGAGAGGGGAGAAAAGAATCTGTGGGTCCTGCTCTCCCCGGGACAAACGGCCCCCGGTCCGGGCCCTTGGCCCCGCTGTGTCCACGGGCAGAGGAGCCGGGGCTGCGGCCGGGCACGAACCGCCGCGGGCGGGGCCGGGCGGGGCCGGGGGCACAGCGCGGCCCGCGGCCAGCAGGGGGCGCTGCCGCTCCGCCCGCCGGGGCCGCCTCGCCCCGGTCGGCCCCGGTCAGCACGGGGCGCTCCCGACAGCGACAACGACTGCGACAGCGATACCATCTACAGTACTGGCACCGACACGGGCAGGAGTCCAAGCTCCCCACCCATAAAGGAAGGGAATGCAGAGGTCTTGATGGTATTCAGTTGCTCCTCACAATGGCTCGGTTTCGAGACCACAAACTTCTTTTACGGAACTCAGAATCCTTGGAGTTCACCCCAGGAGACAAAGTGAAAACTAGACCCACTTACACTCAGCCTCAAAGGCTGCAAGGTTCCATCTTGATGAGTGGTTGAGCATCAGTTTTCTAAGTTGCTCTAAAGGGCTGGAGGCCTGAGGGGTGTGTGTGCCCCTGGGAAGTGGCTGTGGGCTCCAGCAGGTCTCCAAGGAATTCTGTGTGGCTTCAGTAGAACTGTTTAAAGCCCATGGTCGGAAGATTCCTAGGAATAGAGTGAAGGATCACTCTTTCTCCCTGTTCTTTTCTGGGCTTGGTAGCTCTGGCTCAGGGTTCCTCCAGCACAAAAGTACAGAAGACGAGAGAGATGTGGGAGAGAGAGTAATGCAGGGAAGTCGAACACTGGCCATGGTTTCAGAGACTCTGAGCTGCCCTCCTTTGGAAGGGCAGCACTGGATGCTCAGCAGCTCTGAATTCCATGGCCAGGAGCTCTGTCCTTCGTCCAGCATCAGCTTCTGGGTTCCTGGGGGTCCTTGTGAGGGCTGGACCAGTGGCTTTAGCATGGAGGATGCTTTCTGCCACCATAGCGGTTGGTGATGCTGAGGCTACAACCAAATTAAATCCAAGATGGACCCCGGTCACGACTTTTGCACTTTTATAAGTTTTGGTTCATCTGTTAGCTTGGAAACACATAATCACAGGATGATTATATGCAGGTGCTTTTATTGAAGAGCTCTGGGAATCAGAGGTACAAACAGAAATTTGACTCCGACATGGATTCGAGATGAACATGTTTTTATACCCTTTTCGTTATATAATTGTATATTAATTATTAAACTCATATTGTTCTATTGTATATATTGATCTTATCCAAGCATGTATTCTTGTAATTTTCATCAGGACCCCCCAAACATCCTTTCTCATGATTCTTTTTACGATTACATCGTTTCTCATGATTCTTATTACTACTAAACAATAATTATATTCAATTACCAAACAATCATTATATTTAACAATCGTATTATTTATCATATGATGATTACACAGGTGCAGACAAAGCACAGCATTCATTCCCAGGGCCTAGTTCACTTTCCCAGGCCTACCAGACCCAATCTTTCTTTCTACCCCCTGAATCTCTTTTATACAATTCCCATGTTTTAGAAACATTTTAACCCTACACTACCACATCTACATCTTGGGGTCAATTATCCAGCCACAGCCCAAGGCTATGATGTCTCAGCCCCCTGGCTTGCCCCCTTCCCGTTGTTTCTGCTTTTTGGTACTGGTGGTCCTTGATTCTTTAGCTAGGAAGGGATTGTTTTGCCTAACTACCCTGTGAAGAGAACTTACTAACACCTAATATGAAGTTTCAGAGTTTCACACTAAGCAGCAGAGAATCTGAAAAATATAAAAGCTAAAACCCAAGGCATCACCATGACAAGAAACCTCATGTCACAGGAAAAAGCTGGTTTCAACTGAGAGATCCATTGAGTTGAGATCTTCTTTCAGAGAAAGTTGAGAAGGAGAAAGGGTTTCAGACTCACTTGACTCCCAAGGAGAAGGAGGCACGAGAAGGGGATGAGAGAGCAAAGAGCTGGACTGGCTTTTATAATGGACTTTTACAGCCTCAGGCTGCCAGAGGCATCCCTTGTGGAGGTGATAATTCTCTGACAAATTCATCTTGAATGCAAAACATTCCAGCTGATACCATGGGCTGGGGTTTGGCTTTCTGTATGAAGACCACCATTTTTTTTTTTTTTTTTTTTTTTTTAATGTGACAGGATGAGAGGCCCAAGCATTTCTGGATCAAAACACATCAGTGTGGGCAGAGGACTCAGGTGACCTGCTGGACAAGTACAGAAAAAGCAAATTATATAAGTCTGGGCCACTCCTTTGGGGTCTTTATAGCCCTGTTGGTAAGAAGTGACTGGTTCCTGGGTTTGACTGCATCCCACCTAACACTGTATCAGGAAAATTCTGCTGGCTTGTTTTGTCTATTCCTCTTCTATATCAGGGAGGTGTCATGAGGGAAGAAAGGCTGCAGGGTCCTTCCCTGATCTCAGAAAAAACAGTCTGGTAGCAAATGTCATTATAAAGGGGCTGTATCAGTAACACAGAATAAACAGAGTATAGATAGGAATTAAACCTTGCATTCTTTCAGATGCTAGGAATTCTGCACTCATATAGCATTATACATACCCTGGTGGGTTTTCCAGACACTCTCACAGACCCCAACCAGAAGGAGCTTCTGCTTCCCTCCCACATCCAGGTGCCTTATATTTTGTATAACAAAAAACCACAAACAAACAAGCAATCAGTCATGCATTTTCTCCTTACATGCTGTAGGGTTATTTCTGCCATGAAACCCACACACAGGCTGGCACAGGGCACTGGAGGGCTTCCCAAATCTTCAGAGTAAGGCCCATCAGAGCAGGCATGTATTGCCCATGCTCACTGACTCCTTGAATACAATGTTTTCTTCAAAGCTCCCAATTCACCTCCCATCTGTGCAGTCTTCAAACAACACCATTTACCCATCTGGGGCCTTGCCCTTCTCCAGAATGCTCCAGCATCCCTGATGGGGCTACCTCAGGGGCATCCCCAGTTGAGTGCACAGTTTGCCATATTTCTGCATGTGTTCTCTTGCCTGGACTTCTCTGCATGCTAGACTTCTGTGTAGGATACTACTGGGAACCAAGAAAGTGCCTTTCTCAGGCTGCTCAAAGACAAGGAATTATAACAATAATTAGTGCACCTGCAGGGTACGTGTCCTATGTAATGTTTGGCAAAAAGCTTTTTTGCAAAGAGGTGTTACCTTCTTAGACCAATGAACATTTTCTATTTTGTATTGCATGAACTACCCTATATATAACTATAGTGTTTCATTAAATAAAGCTCTCTTTTGCTTCTCCATTACAACAAAACGATGTTGCATTATCCTTTTCGCTGCTCTCTGAAATGCAACAGATTTCTGCAAGTGGTTTTGGGTGCAGATTTTTGCATGAGTGACATGAGTCACACGAGCATGTGAGTCCCTCCTCACAAGGGAATGTGCTGCTCACAGCAGGGACTCTCTGCTGCTCTGCCCACAAGCTCCACAAAGCAGCCAGGACCAGAAGGAGATTCAGTGCAGCTGAACAGCAGGAGATCAAACCTGCAGAGATCTGCCCACAGCAGAGGCACTGAAATACAATCTTCTGTATCTTCAGCCATCTCTATTCTGCACCTGCAAAGCTCAGTTTTTCTGCTGATTTCAGGCCCCAACAAGGATGTCTTCATAACAGTTTGGATTCTTAGCTTAATTCGGTGTGAGAGTACTTGGAGTGTATCCTCCTTGTCTCTGTTCCTCACCAGCACAAGACACAGCTGTTGTCCCAAGTGCCAGGGCGTACAGAAGGATGGGGTTTGCCTTATGAGTTCCTTCTTTGAGGGAAGGGAGCATAGCTGGCTTATTGTCAGTGTGGTATCATCAGAACCCCCCAGGCTGTTTTCTGCAAACCTGCTTAACAACTGGGCAGTTCCCAGCACTTACTGGTGCACGGGGTTGTTCCTCCCCAGGTGCAGGATACTGTCCTTGTGTCCAAAGTGGGAACCATCAGTACCTTACTGCCCTCCCACAGGCATCTCCTTCCCACTGTAGCTTTCAAAGTGCTCACATTGGCTGGGCAGTGTGGCACAAACATCTGCACCTTGCACTGAAATCACCGGTGCTATGGGTCATCAGTGAGAGCCCAGGTAGCTTCTGGGCACCGCTGGGTCCTCAAAGAACAGTGGCTGCTTTGGCCAGGGGATGTTCACCACCTGGGCAGATTTCAGCTGAGGGTCTCTGATTTACAGGGCCACCCTCACCTTGCAGCCTTGGCTGATAAAAAGTACATTGCCCAACAATCAGATGCCCAGCAGTGAAGATATCTCTATTTTAGCCAGAGTATGCACCAAAATGAGAAAGAGCAAAAGCTCAGGATTTGCCAGGAGGCTGGAGAGGGAGAGAGGTGCTGCTCAGGAACTGCTCCTTGGCACTTCTCTGCTCATCAGATTCACACACCAGAGTTTTGCCTCCTGGCTCTGTCCCCATCTCAGTCCTTTTCCTTTTCAGTGTGCCTGACAGTGGCTGGAAAGATCCAAGTCCTGCCCTTATGCCTTTTACAGGTATAGAACTGCACTGTGGATGGGGCTGCAACTCCTCCTGCTCACCATGCCCTCAATTTGCTTTCCCCCAGCCAGCCAACTAAGCCAACCCATTGGAACCAGGACTCCATCACCTTATTATAGAAATTGATGTGTTCACCCATTAAAATACCCTTTTCCCACCAATAAACTTCCTCTCTTGTCTCCTGAGCTGTCACGTGTGGAGGAACACTGAACAGCTGCTTCCAAAATATCAGAAGCTAAACTAAAGAAACCCAAAACTCTTTGAACAGAGCACAGCACCTGTGTTTCCCAGAGCCCTGAATGCTCTGAGGATGCTCTGAGGAGCTGCTGTGCTTTCAGAAGCCCGCCCACCATCAAGGAGCACACAAAAGCAAACATTCTGCAGCGAGGCAGAGACATTACCTCACATGGTAAATGTTATGAACAGAGAAGGAAGACCAAGGAAAAGTACAGGAAGCCACTGGGACTGTCCACTGACTGCTGTGGAGACAAGAAAAGGCAAAAGGGTGTGTGGGCCTCATTCCAGCCCTCCACATTGCAGATAAGTGACTGTGTCACACGTGCACTGCACTCTCTCTGCTCTCTCTCTTTCATTGTGCTACCAAGAGTGTTCTGCTGTGTGCTCTGAGTGTCACCAAGGAAAAGGATTCTTGAGCTGGGAAAAATGATCTTCATCACAGCTGTGCCAGCGTGTATCCTGCTAATCCAGTCAGGTGGGTGTATTCATGTGCTTCCCATTGTCTCTCATGGCTTTTAGTAAGTTATTTGGAGGTGTCTGAAAAGAAGAGGATGAGGTCAGGGAGAAATGTAGAAGGGGGATGGATATAGATATCTGAACTTTCCATTTCTTTGGAAAGAGAAAAGATGGGGGCAGTCTCAAACACAGAGCAAGTGAGAAAAGGAAGCAAACTTCTCTGCAGATACATTTATGCCTGTGTTGCAGGTCTTGTTGGAGGTGATCACCTGAAGAAATTCTTCTATGAGGTGTTAGTCAAAGTTGGACAGCAAGTGATTCTTCCTTGCCAGTCCACCACTAAGGAGACCCTCACCAATTTGAACTTCTTCTGGTACTTCCAACCCCCAGGAAGAACTTTGTTATATCTCTTGCAAGCACATACAGAGAATGACAAATACCGCTATGGCCGATTCTCTATGGTGGCCTACAAAAATAAAACAGCCCCCTTAGAAATAGCAAGAGTGTCTCTTCAGGACACTGCGATTTACTACTGCGCTCTGAGGCACCACCTTGAGCTAAGCTAAATTTCCGTTCGTACAAAATCTGTGTCACCAACAGCACAGGAGGGGTGAGGCCTTACATCCTCCAGCCTCAGCTGTGCTTTCATGCCTGAAATGATCCTCTCCTTCTTATATTGGCCTTTCCAACTTCTCCATCCTAACTCCTCCCTATTTTTCTCAAAGTCCCCATCTATGCAGAGATATTCAGAGCAGTGACTTAGACAGGCAGGACCATGGGACTCTCTGCAGATGAGCTGAAACATGGCTTTTCTTACTTCCTCATATAGAAACAAACATCCCTCAAGAAAACAATCAACATATCTAGACATAACATGCAATTGCAGTGTCAATCCTTACCTGCACTTCCAGGGAGCTGACACTGCAAATACAGTGCTGCTGGGTTGTCCTGTCCAAAGCCTTGTTGGCAGAGCAAGGGGATCCATGTCTCTGCTCTGCTCCTGGCCAGCCCTAGCCCTTGACACAAGAGCCCAATGGACCACAGACAACTAGGTCATCTTGCTCCTCTTTGCAGAGCAGCCAAAGAAGACAAAAGCAGCTTTTACCTTAACACCTTCAGCACTGGGCAGGGTAACCTCCTCTGTGCTGCACATGGTTAAATGATAAGATCCTCCCACACCCCAGCTATCATGAACTCTGCTACTTTGAAAAATACTAATGAAGAGAAAGCCAAGGAAAGCCTAGTAAAACTGTGAAATACCTAAGCAACCAGTAGCACTGCAGTCTATGTGGCAAGAGGTTCTGTATATTTAATACAGTGCCTTGAGATCATCAGATAATGAAAACTGATTGAAGACAAAGATGAAGATGATGATCATGATGACACTTTTCCCTTGTTTGGTAGAGTTGGAAACTCAAAGCCCAGTTGGTTTAGGCATCCCAGAGCCCAAGGAGAAGAACTCCTGGAGCCACACTGGTCCTGTTGCTCATAAGAGATTTTCCCACCAGGAAACCTTAACTGCAGTACACTGGGCATCACCATACTGGCAGGACCTGAAGGACACCTGCTTGTGTCCTGGCTAGAACAACAGGAAAAGACACCAAAGGTGCCAGCGAAATTTGACTGGTTTATCTTTATCAACCCTCAGCTTTTAGTTCACAAGTCAGATGAATGCCAAAGGAGTAACAGCATGATGAGAAGGTGAGTCAAGGGCAACAAGGCTAAAGGCAGGAAAATGTGGGGAAATCTGGGGGTTGTGAATTCACAGCAGTTCTGATTATGCAGACTCTTGTTTCTGGGATTATTTCCCACCCTGGGAAGGGTAGGAAGGATGATAATGAGGCTTTGCTCCTGAGAGCTTAAGCTGGTCTGTGCAGCCCCAGCACCTCCCTCCCAAAATGTCCCACTGTTCCTCTGATGATTCCCCTTAGTGGAAGTCACAGCAGACACAGTCCGATGTCACTAGTCATCCACAGGACAGTCATACAGCCCAGCTGGAAAAACTGGCAATAAGAGGTTCCAAGATCCTGCAGGATCCTGCATTCCTGATTTATCTACCTCTTCTGTCCAAAAGGCACAGGGCCCATGGGAAAGGGATGTGGGGTCAATTCCTGCACTTCTCATATGGGTCCTTTGGAAACAACCTGCTCTAGCCTGGTGTCTCCACAATCTCCACTTCCCTCAGGCCACAGCTAAACAGTTTGTGAGTATCTCCAAGCACGGAGACTCCACAAGGTGCCTGGACAACCTGCACTGGTGCTTGGTTATCCTCACTCTGTGAGGCTGCACTGTGGGTGCCACATTCAAAACTCCAAAAAGCATCTTTCCTCCTTCTTTCTCTGAGTCTTAGCTCTGAAAATGATGCATTACTGTGTGGAATAATCCTTTGCTAGTTTGGCATCACCTATCCTGGCTGTTTCTCCTCTCAGCATCTTGTCCATCCCAAGCTCCATTTTTGGGGCAGTATGCAAATCAGAGAAGGCCTTAATGTTCTGTGAGTACTACTGAGCAAAAGCTAAAACATTTCCCTGTCTGTATCATCAGCACTACTGTGAAAAAAAAGTTTATCCCACTGAAAATTAGTACAGCTTTGTGAACTGCCTCAGGTTCCATTTCTCCAGCCTGCCGAGGTCCCTCTGGGTGGCAGCACAACCCTGTTGTGTAGCAGCCTCGCCTTTCATGTTTCATTAAAGAATTTGCTGGGGTTTATCTTTATTTTCAACTTCCAGATCATGGCTAAAGATGCTAAAGAGGGCTAGACCCAAGACTGACCCCTGGGGTGTCTTGCTAGAAACTGACTTCCAACTAGACCTCATGCCACTGATCACAACTCTTAGGGATCCTCTGTCTGTCCACTGTTCTGTCCAGTTCACCATCTACTCATTCAGTTGAGACTTCATCAGCTTCTCTTAGGAGGACCTTGTTTTGAAGGACAGTGTTGAAAGCCTTCCTGAAGTCAAGGTAAACAATACACACTGCTCTCCCCTCATCTACAAAGCCAATCATTTCAGCATAAAAGTTCATAATCAAGTCTGTCAAGTGTGAGTTCCCCTTTGTGAGTCCTGCAAACATTCTTGTCCTTCATGTGCCTGGAAATGATTTCCAGGATTAGGTGCTCAAACAGCATCTCAGGGCTTGAGGGAAGCTCCCTGGGTCCTCTTTCTTGCCCTTCTTGAAGAAAGCAGTGACATTTGCTTTCCTCCAGCAGTTCTCAGATATCTCCCCAAAATACCATGATCATTCAAAGCTTATAGAGAGCCTCCGTTCTCCAGACTATTCCCCTTATTTTAATTCCTGAAGACCCTCCCTAATGCATGGCATTTTGCCTCAGGAGGTGCTGGATCTCTCTAAAGCTAGAAGGTATTGCATGAATCTCTCAAAATAGAGAGCTGTTTCATTAACATCCCAGGAATGGTGATAGGAAGTTAGGAAATCTTACATGCGGGGTGATGCTGGAAACCCCACAATGTCATAGCCTTAAGTGCGACTTTACTCAGACTGCACAGATCCCACTCAGATGAAGTTCTATACTGTTGCACTATTTAGAATTTTGGCAGGATTTTTTTAGAAGTACTGGGGCGTTAACACCTCTGAAAAGGCTCACAGAGCATGAAACAGGGACAGCGATGGAGGCGCGCTGGTAGCCGTGAGACAGCAGCCATCATCTCCGGGGCGCCGCTGCTCCTCTGCCCACGCACCTGCCAGCGTCTCCCGCCGAGCCCCGTTCTCCTGCCTCTCCTGAGTCCCCGCCTTGTCCTGCTGCTGCCCGGGGCAGGGCCCGGGGCCCGGGGCGGCGGTGCCGGGGCGGGCAGAGGCGGGGCCGGGCGGGAGCGGCCCGAGCGCGGCTCCGCTCGGCTCCTGTGCGGCTGCCGCGGAGCCGGGGCCGGGCACGATGGCGGCCGGGCTGGGGCCGGGGCTGCTGGCCTGGGCCTTGGCCTTGTGGCCGGCAGGTGAGAGCCGGGCGGGGAGAGAGGGACAGGGACAGGGACAGGGACAGGGACAGGGACAGGGACAGGGACAGGGACAGGGACAGGGACAGGGACAGGGACGAGGACAGGGACAGCGACAGGGACGAGGACAGGGACAGCGACAGCGACAGCGACAGGGACATGAAGGGTCAAGGGAAGGCGCGGGGACAGGAGCTTGGGAAGTTGCTGCAGCAGGAACAGGGACAGAGGAAGGGACAGGGACAGGCTCTGCCCGCGGGTTCGGCCGCAATACCTGAAGCAGGCGCGGCCCAGCCCCGGGAGCGCTCGCAGGGCATCGCCCCGGGCACGGGTGTTTTCCCGGAGAAGCGAGGGGCCGCCTGTGGCTGTGGCTGTGCCGGGCCGGGGGCACCGGGACCCCGGGACAGCGCCCTCGGGCCGTGGTCGCGCCCTGCCCGATGCTGCGCTCTCCCTCCGCAGGGCTCTGGGCACAGCCGAGGCTGCAGGAGGCCGGCGGAGGGCTGCGAGCGCCCGGGGACTCCGTGACCCTCTCCTGCCGCGGGTCCGGATTCACCTTTAGGGATTATGCAATTTTTTGGTATCGCCAGGCACCCGGAGGCAGCCTGGAGTGGGTGTCCTTTATTGGTTATGATCCGACAATTCTTTATTTTGACCAGTCAGTGCAGGGGCGAGCCACGATTTCCCAGGACAATTCCCAGTCCAAAGCTTATCTCACCCTGCACCTCCACGACTCTGCCCGATATTTCTGTGCTGTTCACACGTGGACAGGAAACCCAGCTGAGCGTAAACACAAACCTTTCCGGGTCTGGCTCAGCACCCACAAAATTTGGTAATGGTGAATTCCAAACTGGTTCAGGGCTGTTCCTAAGAAATCAGTAGCTATCCCTGTGCAGCACAAGTGATCCTGGCTTTTCATCAAGAGATCCTTTCCTGACACTGAGGCTTTCCTTCTCCAGAGTCCCAGTTGCAATGTTCTGTTCTTTAGAGGAGGTTCAAAGTTTTTCTGTCATCCAGTCAGCCTGGTGATTGCCTGGCTCCAGTCTGGAAAGACTTTCAATTGGAAGAAAACTAGAACAACCACATAGTCCAACTGCCTGACCATTCTAGGCCTCAAACAAATATAAAGCTTGTTGTACTGCAGGGGTGTTGTTTAAATTTCTTTTACATACTGTCAGGATGGGGGCGTTGATCACCTCTCCAGGGTGCCTGTTGCAATGTTTGACCACTCTCAGTAAAAAATCTCTTCCTATAATCCACCCTTAACCTCCTCTGGTGCAGCTCTTGACCATTGTAATACAACCTCTCACTGCATACCAGGGAGAGCATCCCACTCCATTTCTCTCCTCACCAAGCTGATAGAAGGATGAAGCAGTCCCTCAGTCTCTTTTTTTCCAAACCAGGCCAATGTTCCATGGGCTTGTGTCTCTAGGGAACCTGGCATATCACAGAACTACAGAATATTGTGAGTTGGAAGTGACCCACAGGGATCACTGAGTCCAACTCCTAAGTGCATGACCCATGTACAGGGAACAAACCAGTGACCTTGGCATTATTAATGCCATGCTCTAAACAACTGAGTTAATCTCAGGGTAACCACTGACATGCTGGAGCAGCCCCATGTGTCCCAGGACAACCTGCTTCCCCCTGGGCCTGCATCCCACTGCTTCTTTCCCAGCCTCAAGCCTCCACTCTCAGTGGGCTTCTCTACCCTCTACAACTCCTCTTTCCTACCCCTGCCCTGGAGATCTCTTCCACAAGGGACTGTATCCAAATACCCAGAAAACGAGAGAGGAAGGAATGGATTCAGTCTGTGGTGGGATTATGTGGAGTGGGAAATGCTGCTAGAAGAGTGGTGGCAGTCAAGACAATGCCACTGCCAGGGCTCAGAGCTGTCCCATTCTATGGTCACAGGGAGAGCCCTGGGTTCCTGCTGAGGAGGAGGAGGACACAGGGCAGGGAGTGTCCTGGCTCTGCCGAGTCCTGGGTTGCCTTTGCTGATGGGCAGGGGTCCGGGAGGGCTTTGGCAGGAGGAGGCAGCTGCAGAAGTGTCATGACTGGGAGGGAGTAGGGGGCTGGGCCAGAGTGCAGGGAGCAGGGTGAGGAGCACTTTGGCTTAGGGGTGCCCAGGCCAAGCCCAGCTGGGATCCTGGGGTGTCCCATGTGGGAGCAGCAGCTCGGCAGAGCCAGGTCCTTGGGCCCAGGGGAGGACAAGCTGACAGCCACCCTGGTCAGCTCCAAAGTCCCAGCAGCAGCAGCCTGCAAGACTTCTGAGAGACAGCCAGGGCTGGCCCCTGAGAAACACGTCCCCTTTGGCCCAGCACAGCATTTCCTGCCCAACAAACAGTCTGTTCTTGCAGCATGCAGAATGAGAGAGCCAGGAGGGCACAGAGAGCTTAAAGTTCTGCTCCTGCTGCCCCTCCTGCCCCACCCTCAGTGTTGTCACAGCCAGAGGGAGGGAGCAGCAGAGACTGGCCCTGAGAGCAGTGCCAGAAGACAGGCAGGGCAGGTGTGGGCAGAGCTGTTGTGCAGGCACAGAGAAGGTGGAGAGAGGCGAGACAGAGCAGGCCTGGCCATGTGGAGTGCCCTGTGCGTGGGCTTCTTGCCCATTGTAGGTAAGTGCAGGGAAGGGCTGCTGGCCCCAGAAGCTGAGCCCTGTGCTCTGCACGGCTCTGGGAGCTGTGCTGGGCGCTTGCAGCCGCCCCTGTTCCCCAGATCCAGCTGCCCAGCCGTGCCTGTGGAGCACGCTGAGAGCAGACCTGCTCCTCTGGTGCCTGTGAGCTCGTCACCAAGCTGCCTCCTCTGCAGCCTGGGCACACACAGGGCACCTCCCTGCTGCACTCAGCCCTTGGGGCCCAGCGCTTTGCCCTGGAACTGGGCACTCTGCTCCTGGGGCACTGCGGCCCCTCTGGCACACACCAGCTGCAGGATGGCAGCACAGGGCACAAGCCCCATGGCCTGTGACAGGCCTTTGTCTTTGCTGGGCTCATCTAGAGCACTTTCAGGGACAGCAGAGTGGGCTCCTCACCGTCCTATCTTGGCAAGGACAAAGGGCTTTGTCAACCCGTGGTGCAAATGCTTCCTGATTCTTTGGGGAAAATCAGAAAACACTGCCTGTCTGACAGGGAAAAGGAGGGTGGGAAATGTGGAATGTCCTTCCTTGTGAGCCTTGAGAGCTGCTACCAGCTCTGCCCATCTGTCAGCAGGCTTCAAAGAGGAGGATTTTGTCCTTGCCCTGGTGCAGTGCCAGTCCAAAGCCTCACCAGCATTGCCCTGAGCTTTGCTGAATCTTGGAGTGACTGTGATTTTTTTCTTGCTCTCTGCAGCTGTCTCGCTCGCTGGTGCAGCCACCTTGCAGCAGCACCCCAGGGAAGTGACCGTGCGAGAGGGAGATGAAGTCACCTTCCAGTGCAGCATGGAGGGACTTGGCTTGTGGATATATTTCATGTACTGGTACCGTCTGGGCCCACAGGGCTCTCTCAAATGTGTTTACAGGGAGGGTGATATCTATGGAGAAGGTTTCCAAGAACGCTTTGTGGGATCAGTGGAGAGCTTCGGGACCACGCTGCAGATCCTGACAGCAAAGTCAGGGGATGCAGCAACATATTACTGTGGAGCAAGAATCACCCTGGAGCAGCTCTGTAGCAGAATGGATCAAAAACTGCCAGTTGTAGAAGACAGATATCTCAGCATTTCTTTCTAGCAGCTGCTCCCCAGGGCTCTTGTCAGGCAGTGGCAGGTGCAGGAAACATCCCTCTGGCTTGGTGGCACTAAAAGGCAGTGGAGGGAGGGCTGGGAGAAGGGCTGGTGCCATTTATGGTGCAGGAGGATCTGTTCTGGGAACTGCCCAGGCTGTTTGGGCAAGCGCAGCTTTAGTGCACGTTGCCTGGGCTCCTGTCCAGCACGGCCTCATTTTTTCTCTGTGCCTTGGCTGCAGAGCCATGCGATGATGGAGATGTGTTGCTGTAGCTGCCAGAGTGCTGTGGTGGATGCAGCCAGGCTGTTTAGCAAAGGCAGATCAGCAGGGATGACATTGCTCTGGGTGGCTGCTACAGAGCACCTGATGAGGAAGAAGGAATTGAGAAGGTGTGGTGAGTTGGCTTTGGTTGTCCTGCAAGGGCTCAGCAAGCTGCTCTCTCAGTGCCCTCCTCTACTGGACAGAGGGAAAAATATGCAATTAAGGCTTGTGGGTTGAGTTAAGGACAGGGAGCTGTTCATGCAGTGCCACCATGGGCAAACACATGGACTTGGGGAAATGAATTTAAGTCATTGTTTGTGGGTGACACAAAACTCCCAGGAAAATATCCCTGGGAAGCTCTTTTCTGAGAAACAAAGAAAAATTCTTCTCACATGAGACAATTTGTGCCTGAAAACTTCTTATCACTTTAGAGTTTTATTGGTGTTTAAGTTAGCGCAGTGATTGGTTTCTTTTTAGAGTGTTAAGTGAAATATAATTGGATATTGAGTTTAACTAGTGTTTTAATTGGTTCCTTTTTGAATCCCTCTGAAATCTATAAATACTTCTGTTCTACCTGTATCTAACGGATTTGTAGCTTGAACTCCCTTCAGAGAATAAACTGTCTCTAGAATAATTCAGCTACAGGTCTCAGTCTTTTTCCTCGCTGGCAGGTAGCCAAAGGGCTACCTGAACCCCCCTGAGCTATCTGGGTTCTTGTAGCACCTTGGGAGGCCAGCTTAACCCTGGCCCTCCGACGCTACATAGTGGCGCCCAGAACTCCTTCGCACCACAGGTAAGAAACCCAACCCAGTGGACACTTGGGATGATTAAACAAAAATTTTGCCAGACACTCTTGAGGAACCCCAAGAATTGGATTTGCTGAAGTCCTCCAAAGCAACATTTTGCATCAAATTTCACTTTAAACGCCCAAGACAAATTTTGAATAAAGTAAATCTGTACAAATACACGCACAGGAAAAACATTTCCCCCATAAACAAAGCATATAATAGTCCCGATTGGTGTCATTACACCGCACCCAGAATTTCTGAGTACTCTCTCCACCCCAAAAAATTGCCCCAGAGAATGTTTCTCATCTGTAGTGACCAAGTTTAAGCCAGAATTCCCTCCCGTCTTCAAAGAAGGCCATGTAGCATTAGCAAGCTTTCTACCCTCACCCCCAACACCACTTTGTTACATAATTAAAAAAAAGAAAGCCAGTCAAAATGTGTGAAAAGATCCCATACTCAATTTGATGAAAATTGCAACCCTGTATTGCACGTTTGGAACAAACCCAAAAGAATTGCTGCCTCCCTGTTCCTACCATGGGTAGCAGCAGCAAAAGCCCTTGGAGACATTGACCATTTGGGGTGCTGGCTTAGTAAGCAGGCCAATGCTACATCTGCTGCTTTGAGTGATCTTTTGAAAGATGAAGAAACCACAAGACATGCAACTCTGCAAAACCGAGCAGCAATTGACTTTCTGCTGATCTCCCATGGACACGGCTGCAAAGACTTTGAAGGAATGTGCTGCTTCAACCTCTCTTCCCATTCCACATCCATCCAAGAAAACATCCAGAAGCTGAAAACCCTCGTAAAAGATTTGAAAAAAACACCCCAGACTGAGTCAACAATCTCCTCAGACAATAGAAACTGACGGAATGAGCCTCTTCTTTAGTCAAAAGCATTGTGTAGATTCTCATTGTCATTTTTATTGTGTTAGCTATGTTCTTATGTATAGTCCAGTGTTTCAAAAAAACTGTCAAAGACGCTCTCTTTGTAAATACAGAGAGAGGAATTGTGGGTGACACAAAACTCCCAGGAAAATATCCCTGGGAAGCTCTCTCCTGAGAAACAAAGAAAAATTCCTCTCACGTGAGACAATTTCTGCCTGAAAACTTCTTATCACTTTAGAGTTTTATTGGTGTTTAAGTTAGCACAGTGATTGGTTTCTTTTTAGAGTGTTAAGTGAAATATAATTGGATATTGAGTTTAACTAGTGTTTTAATTGGTTCTTTTTGAATCCCTCTGAAATCTATAAATACTTCTGTCCTACCTGTATCTAACAGATTTGTAGCCTGAACTCCCTTCAGAGAGTAAACTGTCTCTAGAATAATTCAGCTACAGGTCTCAGTCTTTTTCCTCCCTGGCAGGTAGCCAAAGGGCTACCTGAACCCCCCTGAGCTATCTGGGTTCTTGTAGCACCTTGGGAGGCTAGCTTAACCCTGGCCCTCCGACGCTACAATTGTTGATCAAATCAGAGCAAGTTAATGTGAAATACATACAAATTATGAAACATTTCCTGTTGCAGTGTGTTTCTTGTTAATGATATGTTCTGTTATTGCCCAAGCTAATGGTTTAGTCCAAAATTATACCCTCCCACCCACCTTGCCAATCTATCCTAAACTACCTGTAATCCTGCTTTGTGCCAGCCCCCTGTTTGGAATTCCTTTTTGGAAATCCCCTAAAACTGGTCTTCTTAATCCATGTGACCCAGTTTTCCCTTCTGCCTCTCTCATTGGATAATGCCTTTGTAAATCCTACCCTTTATCCCTCCTCAGAATTTCTCCAATTTGCTAAGAATTTATACCTCCCCCTTGAGCCTCCCCCATATTTAAGTTGTTGCACCTCCACCACCTTTGTCTTTTTCCTCATAGATTCCCCAAAGTAATAAATCCTTTTTATCCTGTGCAAAAGACCTCACCCTCCTCCTTGGAACACAATCTGACAGCCAAAAGGCCATGGAGCCATAGCTTGAGCCACATCTAAAGCCTCCTGTTCCCAGAATGGATCTCACTCTGGGCACAGGACCGTAGTGGCAAAGTGAGTGCAGCTCTGGCTGTTGCAACGATTTCCTTCACCTGATCACTGCACAGGAGTGGGCAATGTGGTTTGCAGTCTGTTCAAAACATGTTTTCTCTGTTATTTCTTCCTTCTCAATCTCTTCCCCTTATTCAGTGTGCAGTCCAACCCTTTTTCCCAGGAACTTCTTCAATGCAGGTTCTTCCCCTTGGCTGCAGTTCTTTACAAACTCCTTCAGCCCAGTGGGTCCTTTCCATGGGGTGCAGCCCTTCAGGAACAGACTGTGGCACTGTGGTTCCTCTGTGGGACACAGGCTCTGCCAGAAAACCTCCTCTGTTCTGGACTACTCACTGCATGGGAGCACAGCTCCTGTCGGGAGCCTGCTCCAATGGGAGCCCTCCATGGAGTCACAGTTTTTTCAGGCCATATCCACTTGTTCCTGTGTGGGGTCCTGCACTGTCTGCAGGGTCAGTATCTGCCCCTTCATCAATTTCCATGGTCTGCAGAGGGACAACCTGCATGCTCTTCACCGTGCACCTCAGGGGAATCTCTGCTCCAGCCCCTGCAGCACCTCCCAGCCCTCCTTCCTCAGGGTCAGTGAGCACAGCTTTGGCAAGTGGGAATGGTGCTTAGCCACATTTACAGTCTTCTACAGTGAGACAAAGGGTCTTGGTGGGTGAGGAGAGAGTGGATGTTCTGCATTCTTCATTCATGTGTGCTTTCAGCACTGACTTCCCTGCTTTTCTCTGCAGCAAGATCTGCCATAGACTAGGTGAGGGCACAGCCATGTGCTTAGCTAAAGTATCAAATAATAAATTCCCTTTGTGATTCTCTGCTCAGCATCTTTGTGTCCATGCTCAGGTGACAAACAACTGACTGAGGTGGCAAAGTCAGTTTTCTCCCTGGCCCATATCATCTGCACAGACATGAGTGTGCCTGAGAACCTTTCATGGGATCACAGTAGGGCTGGCACTTTTACAAAGGGCCTCACTTATACAAAGAGGACTTCAGTGCAACATGGGGACAGACTTTTTTACAGAGCCTGCAGTGACTGGACAAATGGTAAGAATGTGGCACAAAAAGAAGGTTGATGCAGAAAAGATAAGGGAAGAAATTGCTTAAATTTAGGGTGATGGAAAAGATGGCCCTGAGAAATTGTATCTGCTCCAAAGGTGAATAGAGGTTGGGCAGGGCTTGAGCAGCCTGATTAATTGCAGATATCCGTGACTATGGCAGGAAGAGTGGACTAGATAACATTTAAATTTCATTTCCAATCCAAATTATTCTGTGGTTTAAACGTCTCTGTATTTATATACCTTGATGGGAACACCACCCCCTCCCTGAATTCAGGTTTTCTCTTCTCCACGGAAAATGGCCCAAGCTCTTTCAGTCTTTCCTCATGCAAGAAATTCCTCCAGTGCCATTATCATCTTCATGGCTCTCCAGTGGCCTCTCTCCAACAGATCCAACTCCTTCTTCTAGGGGAATTCAAGGCGTGCCCCCGGTACTCAAGCGTGGCCTCAGCAGTGCCGAGAAGAGAGGAGCCATCACCTCCCTCAGCTGCCGGCAGCATTTTGCCCAAGGCAGCCCCGGGTGGCAGCGACCTTTTGTGCTGCGAGGGCGAATTTCTGGGCGCGTTGGGCACGAAGCGCTCGGCTCCCTTGGGCACCAGGCGCTCTCTGGGGGCGCAGCGCCGCTCCGGGCCCGCGGCCCGGCCGTGGCCGGCGCTGCTGCTGCCCGGGGCAGGGCCCGGGGCCCGGGGCGGCGCTGCCAGGGCGGGCAGAGGCGGGGCCGGGCGGGAGCGGCCCGAGCGCGGCTCCGCTCGGCTTCTGTGCGGCTGCCGCGGAGCCGGGGCCGGGCACGATGGCGGCCGGGCTGGGGCCGGGGCTGCTGGCCTGGGCCTTGGCCTTGTGGCCGGCAGGTGAGAGCCGGGCGGGGAGGGAGCGAGCGGGGCGGGGGAGGAGGGACAGCGACGGCGACGGGGACAGGGACACGGGAGGGGACAGGAGCAGAAGAAGGGTGGGGAACACGGGCAAAGGCCGGGCAGACACAGGGACAGGGGCTGTGGCTGTGGCTGTGCCGGGCCGGGGGCACCGGGACCCCGGGACAGCGCCCTCGGGCTGTGGTCGCGCCCTGCCCGATGCTGCGCTCTCCCTCCGCAGGGCTCTGGGCACAGCTGAGGCTGCAGGAGGCCGGCGGAGGGCTGCGAGCGCCCGGGGACTCCGTGACCCTCTCCTGCCGCGGGTACGGATTCACCTTCGAGAATCATTATGTTCGGTGGTACCGTCAGGCACCCAGAGGCAGATTTGAATGGGTGTCCTGGATAAGCCATTACTCATCACAGATTCAGTTTGGGTCAGCAGTGGAAGGTCGAGCCACAGCCTCCAGGGACAATTCACACTCTCTGGCATCTCTCAGCCTGCACCTCCTCCATGCCGGGGACTGTGCCCGCTACTTCTGTGCTGTTCGCACAGACCCACAAAATCCAGCTGAGGTTGAACACAAACCACCTATCAGCATCCCAGCTCTTTGCCTTGAAGCTGGAAGTTGCCCAGGTGTTCAGGGTTGCTCCAAAAGAGTTGTGTAGACACAGCACAGAGTTGTACAATGTTTGATTCAAACAGGGACATCTTATCTTTGCTGTCCTCAAATAAGCTCTAATCTTTATGATTTTCTTCTTCCCATGTGTCATGCCAATTCACTTCTCACTGCTTCAGCTTTGCAGCAATTTTCCTGTTGCCCTTGATTTCCAGTATTATGGGTACCCAGTCCAAATGGTGTGGTGTGTGAATAGTCCTGCTATGGTTTTGGGCACAACTCATGTCCACTCAGTCCAGCCAATGGGTTTTGCTGCCTGAGGGGTGAGCAGTGGAGGTGGGGAATTCTAGAGGGTCATTTGGGAGCTCAGTGGGAGAATGGGGAAGGCTGTGTCTGTCTCTGCCAGATTTGAGAAGCTACAGGGAGCAAGTGTTTTTGAGTAGATAGGTTTGCAGCTGCTAGATCCTGGACATCACAAGCAGAACCACGGGAACATGGTGGAATAGATTGATTGCTTAAGCTGCTGCTGTTTGTTTATCCTTGTCTCCTGGGGCTGCAGGTGGCCTTTCTCAGGTGAGGACAGAGGCCTCAGGCCCCGCAGTTGGGAAGATCTCGGAGTCTGTCTCGCTCACCTGTCACATCTCTGGTGTAGCCATCACCGACAGCAGCTACGCGTGGGACTGGATCCGGCAGACTCCTGGCAAGGAGCTGCAGCACTTGGTGATGCAGTATCCTTTCACACAGCTCCAGCACATCGCTTCAGCCTTCCAGACCCGAGTCAACAGCTCTGCAGACCCTTCCAGGAACCAGCTGTGGCTGCAACTGCTCTCACCAGCTGCTGCAGATACAGCCACCTATTTCTGCAGCATGAGAGAACTTGAAAAGGGCACAGTGCTTGAACCGCAGGCAGGGCTGGCACAGAATTGGAAGGAGGGGCTTTAATCTAACCAGATCTTTTGTGGTTGCTGCAAGGCAAGGCTCTTCTTCTTGTCAAGACTAGTCTGGGCTGTCTTTTGCAGAAACAGATGCAGAGGTGCTACAGCAGTAACAATGGCAGTCTCCCACAAGCAAACCCCAAACCATTAATGTGTTGTTAACTCTATCCTTCTCAATATCTCCCACAGGAAGAAATAACCAGGGAAAGAGGGTGGAGTTACATTTTTTTTAAAGAATGTGATGGTTTTGGTTTGAGTAGTGTTAATTTTCTTCACAGCAGCAAGAATGCGACTGTGTTTTGAATCTGTGATGTTAAGAGTGTTGGTAATTCAGGGATATTTGAGTTATTGCTGAGCAGGGCTTACATAGAGTCAAGGCCTCTTCTGCTCCTCATTGCTGCACCCACAGTGAGTAGCTGAGCGTGCACAAAATTTGGGAGGGAACACAGCTGGTTCAGCTGACCCCAGAGGGGTGTTCCAGGCCATAGGACATCATGCTCAGCATATAAATATAGGGAAGAAAAAGGAAGAGGGGGACACTGAGTGTTTTTATTTCTATGTGTGATGGAGCTCTGCTTTTTTGGATTAGGCTGGACACTGGCCTAACAACTGGAAGTAGTGAATGAATTCCTTGCTTTGCTCACATATGAAGTGTTTGCTTTATTTCTTAAACTCTCGAGTTATTTTCTCACTTTTACCCTTTTAATTCTCTGCCCTATCTAAGAAGGGGGAAAAGAGAAAGGAGCTATGTGGTGGTTAGTTACCATTGGTGGTTAAATTGTGACAAAGAAACACAATGGGCCCTGAAAGAGCCACAGTTTTTACACGGGAAGGTGGAACTCATCTGCATTTGGATACTTCATGATGTTTAGGGAGTCTCACAATAACATTGCAGGAATACATAACAACCGGCAATTAATTGTATCTGAGGAAAGAGTGGCACTGCACCAGGAACTGCAGTGTTAATATGGACTATCCCAGGACATGATGAAAAACTCTGCTGTGAAAAATGAGGTTCACTTTCCTAGTAAATTTTAAAAGGTTTAATAAAAAAGTCAAATAGAAGACAAAGACAATAAAGCAAAGAGTTAATACAGCTCGATGTTTGACATTCAGCCAAGAGCACTCCCTAACTCAGAAAACACTTCTTTAAATGCATCAACATATTGCATATTCATAGACTTTCATGCTTTATTCAAAAACATTCTTTTTGAGTTCCCCAACCTGCCCCCCCTTTCCATCCTGTAAATCAACATTTTTTATTTCTCTTTTTGGCTCCATCTTGTCACAGACGATCAATAAATTTCTTCCCTCGGGGTTCTGGTGTCCATCACCACTCTCTTCATCCAGATAGGATAATCTGAGCAGGTGAAGAATTTCTTGATTATTTTTCACCATTTTTTGAGTTAGTTTCATGAACAAGAGCTTTTTACATCATCATGCTATAGTCCAAGAAAAATATATTTATCACACTACTATTTCTAAGTTTTTTTAATAGCAGAACTAAAAGAAACTATATTAATACAGCAAAATTTTCCAACATTATACATATAGCATTCATTTAAGTATTTGTGAAAAGCCAATAATATAATATGTACTTATAGCATCTGCACTCCCAGCTCTGGCTCCATGTGAATAAATACAGGTCTTCTTCTTCTGAGCACTGAGCATTCATTTCTGTCTTTAGAAGTGTAGGCTTCAATGGAAGATATATGGAGACCTGTGCAAATGCATCCCTGGGCTTGTGTTCCTGAGCACAGTGCCCAGGGCATCCCATCCAGGAGCTACAGATGCCAGAGGGTCAGGCAGCTATCCCCAGGCTTTGCCTCAATTCCCAACTTTGGCTTGATGGAAGAATTACTGTAGTGGGTTGGTTTCAGAGCCATTCAACACAGCACTGCCAAATCGACAAACACAAAGAAAATACCACTTGATTTCCTCTGTCATCTCCCTCTTTTCTTGTAGGTGTCAGCTGCCCAGGGATTTCCCCAAGGAGATATTCCAGCTCACTTCAAATCACTGTTTTTAGCTGTCCTGTCCATAATGGATGGACAGTGACTTTTTTTTTCACCTTCAGTATCTAATTTTCTATGATCACCTGTAGTGTCCCCAGGGCATCCATAACCAGGTATTATTTTTTGTGTAGAGCATCATCTGGAGCAGTACTAAACGTTCAGAGGTAGAGCAATGTAGAGGAAGAGGAAAACAAAAGCCAGCACTTCAAAGGCATGAAAGAGAAGACATCACCTGGCACTGAAAAAAGCCCCAGATGTTTTTGTAGAACTGTCTAGCACAGTGTGAACTACGTACCACAGTGACTGAAAACAACTGAACCACCACACACAAACTGTCTCCCTCCCTTCTCTTGAAGGAGGAGACATGCTGGCTGCGAGGAAGGATGATTCAGGAAAACCTTATAAATATGAATGCTTAGCAAAAGATTCTGAGAATACAGAAGCCATAAGTGAAATTGAAATGAAAGCCATCTTTGAGATACCAAACCTTAGTTACTAAATAACTAGAAGACAATAGGATGGCCAGCTGAGAGTAATCCCCTCTTGATAGAACAATGGCTTCTGCTGGAGAGCAGGTCCAAAGGTCACAGAAGACCCTGCTAGGGTCCAAAGAGTAGTTTTTAGGGTTTAAAGTATAACATATTATGGTAATGTAATGATTCTTATAGGCTGTATATAAATGCTATAGGATTTTTATCTTGTGTTAGATTGGCTAGTGGAAATTAGAATATTCAACATAGAAGAAGATTTATTGTATTGTAAACGGGAAAATCACTCTCTTACTGCTACCACCACTCTCTTATTTCTCTCTTACATCCCTCTCTTACTTCTCTCTCGTACCCCCACTCTCTTTCCTTCCTGCTCCAAGCTGCAGCTTGCTGCTCTCAGCAGAACTCTGCATACCCACGCCCTTTACAATAAACTGCAACTTCAAGACCAGCTTATAGAGACCGTCCACACCGACAAAGACTCTCACAGCTGGCCCCACCTTGTTTGTTTTTCCTTAGACAACTCTGTGCACATACAACAATTAGATTCCCAGAATTACTCTAACAGCAGAAAAACCTTTTTTCCAAGACCAATTTCTTCACCATTCAACCTGAGATCTTTGCTCTTGCAAACAGATCATTTTAGACATTTGATCACCAACTCCAGCTGAACAATTGGGTACCCAAATGCACCCCATGAGGAGTGGAGCCAAGGAATGTCCCATATGAACTTGCCTTTTTCTTCCCCATCAGGTGATGTGTAGCAGCCACCCACCAGAGTGTCCCTGCTGCTGATGTGGCCTCTAATCCTGACCCGTTTGTGGTCAGCTGCCTCACTGCACATCCCAAAGAACAAATTCCAGCTGTTCTCTCAGAGAAAGGACAATGCCCACCCCTTGCCTTCCCAGCCTGTCTTCCCTGAAGCCTGGCTTCAGTCATTACAGTGCTCCTGGAAGGTCTCCCACCACATCTCCATGATCCCACAGCTCTGCCTCTAGGTCTCCTACCACATTTCCATGATCCCACAGCTCTGCCTTCAGCCCACACAGTTAGAACTCAAAGGCTGAGAGAGATTGGAGTGTTCAGCTTGCAGAGGAGATTCTGGGGAGACCTCAGAGCCCCTTCCAGTGCCTAAGGGGCTCCAAGAGAGCTGGAGACAGACTTTGGAACAGTGCCTGGAGTGACAGGATATGGCAGAATGCCTTCCCACTGCCAGAGGGGAGGGTTAGATAGGATATTGGGAAGGAATTTTTGGCTGTGAGGCTCGTGATGCTCTGACACAGATTTCCCAGGGCAGCTGCAGCCTCCCCATCCCTGAAGTGTCCATGGCCAAGATGGAGTGTCCTTGGAGCAACATGGGCTGGTGGAAGCTGTCCCTCTCCATATCAGGGTGATTGGAAGTGGATGATCTTTATGGGCCCTTCCCTCCCAACCAAACCCAACTCAACTGTCCTGGTTTCTAGGATAGGGTTCTGCCAAATAAAAAGCAGAAGTTCCCAGAAGTTCCCCTTTGAAATAGAGAAATTAATTTCACCCCCTCTAAGTGTTATAATTGTTTCAAATCAAGGACTCAAGGCAGAGATAAAGGGTAGAAGTAACAGCTCTTTACTACTATATCTAACCGCACAGGTAGAAAACAACAGCAGTTATTAAAATTACCGACAAAAAACAGAAGAAAATAACCCAGTTCCAGTCCTTTCTTTAGCCGCGGACACACTCCGTCTGTGTTCGTTCTCAGGGGTGTAACACATGCAGCAGAGCAGGCAGGAGCGAGGGAGGTGAGGGTGAAAACAGCCGTGGCCGGGCTGGGCTCAGGTGGGAGCAGCTCCTCGCTCACCGTTGTGTCCAGAGATCAATTGTATTCCCGAGGTAGGAGGCTAAGCAGGAAAGATGCAGAGAAGTTGACACAGGTGTCTGGCTCTCCTGCCCTCTGGCCACGTGCGGAGCAGACCGGGGGGTCCCTCCTCTCCGCTCCCTCGCCAGAAACACCAGTGCCCTCTGAGTAGCACCGCCGGAAGCCCTGTCCAGGGTTGTCACAAGACCCTGGGCGCAGCCGACAGGTTTTGTTAGCATCACAATGGGAAAAATTCCCCAAACTCACGCAGTAAAGGAACAAAAAAACCCAACCCCCAACATTATCCACCCCGAATTTTTCCATGCCAACATGCTACAGCAAATTAAAACCTTTAAATCATATACATACAGGCAGTTACAGGCACAGTATCATAGATAGTTCACCCTAGAACAAGGTCTCCTTGGGGTATGCATCAGGTGTCTCCATCCTTTTGCATCACCCACCAAGTGCAACCTGGTCCTTGAGCGAAAACCACCCCACGAACAGGATTGTCTTTGCTGGAGGCAGAGTTCACCCAAACAGTTTTCCCTAACTGCCTCTCAGGTGTACCACTGGGACCTTATCTCCATCTGGTGTTCCCAAAGGCTCAGATTGGGCAGGACCTGCTCGGTTAGTGGAACCTCGGGTATTCACTAACCATGTGACCTTTGGTAAATTAATCTCCCAGCTCTTAAAAGTGCCCCTACCAAGTGCTTTTAAGGTGGTTTTAAGCAGGCCATTGCACCGTTCGACTTTCCCAGCCGCTGGTGCATGGTAGGGAATATGGTACACCCACTCAATGCCATGTTCTCTAGCCCAGGTGCTAACAAGGCTATTTTTGAAATGAGTCCCATTGTCTGACTCAATTCTCTCAGGGGTACCATGTCTCCAAAGGACTTGTTTTTCCAGGCCCAGGATGGTGTTCCCAGCGGTAGCATGGGGCACAGGGTAGGTCTCCAACCACCCAGTGGTGGCTTCCACCATGGTCAGCACGTAGCGCTTGCCTTGGCGGGTCTGAGGCAGTGTGATGTAGTCAATCTGCCAGGCCTCTCCATACTTATATTTGGACCATCGCCCACCATACCAAAGGGGTTTCACCCGCTTGGCTTGCTTGATAGCAGCACACGTCTCACAGTCATGGATAACCTGGGAAATACTGTCCATGGTTAGATCCATCCCTCGGTCCTGTGCCCACTTACAGGTGGCATCTCTGCCCTGATGACCTGAGGCATCATGGGCCCATCGAGCCAGGAACAATTCTCCCTTGTGTTCCCAATCTAAGTCTATCTTTGACACCTCTATCTGTGCAGCCTGATCTACCTGCTCATTGTGCCGGTGTTCTTCACTAGCCCGACTCTTGGGAACATGGGCATCCACATGGCGGACTTTCACGGGTAGCTTCTCTATCCGAGTGGCAATGTCTTTCCACTCATCAGCAGCCCAGATTGGCTTTCCTCTACGTTGCCAGTCAGCCTTTTTCCACATTTCCTTTGAACATCCACCCCAGCACTGGCAGTCGGGGTGCCAGGAGAAGTTGTGCTTCAGTGCCAATCACCTCTGAGGCAGCTTGAACTCCTTCATAGGCAGCCAAGATTTCCTTCTCCGTTGGAGTGTAACTGGCTTCAGAACCTCTGTAACTTCTGCTCCAGAATCCCAGGGGTCAGCCTCGAGTTTTACCAGGCACCTTCTGCCAAAGGCTCCAGGACAGACCATGGTTCCTGGCTGCAGAGTAGAGAACATTCTTTACTTCTGGTCCCATCCTGACTGGGCCAAGGGCTGCAGCATGAGCGATCTCCTGTTTGATCTGGGCAAAGGCTTGCTGTTGTTCAGGGCCCCAGTGGAAATCGTTCTTCTTGCAGGTGACCAGGTAGAGAGGGCTCACAATCTGGCTGTACTCAAGGATATGCATTCTCCAAAAGCCTATGGCACCTAGGAAAGCTTGTGTTTCCTTCTTGCTTGTTGGTGCAGACATTGCAGTTGATCTAATGACCTCAGTGGGGACCTGGCGCTGTCCGTCTTGCCACTTCACTCCCAGGAACTGGATCTCTTGGGCAGGTCCTTTGACTTTGTTTTTCTTGATGGCGAAGCCGGCTTCCAGCAAAATCTGGATGATTTTCTCTCCCTTCTCAAATACCTCTGTTGCCGTGTTCCCCCAAGCAATGATGTCATCAATGTATTGCAAATGTTCTGGAGCCTCACCCTTTTCCAGTGCAGCCTGGATCAGCCCGTGGCAGATGGTGGGGCTGTGTTTCCACCCCTGGGGCAGTCAGTTTCAGGTGTACTGCACGCCCCTCCAGGTGAAAGCACACTGAGGCCTGCACTCTGCTGCCAAAGGAATGGAGAAAAATGCATTGGCAATGTTAATGGTAGCATACCACTTCTCTCTTTGTGGACAAACTTCTCTCTCACACTCATTAGAAGCCATTCCCAGAGGGAAAGGAGGCCTCGCTCCCATACGAATGTCTGGTCCACACCTGAGTCCTGGGACAAGGATCCCAAATTCCTGGCCTCAGTGCCATCCAGTTGTACACCTGTTCCCATAAGGTCCCACACATGAAGTAACCAAGTTGTAAAAGCCTCACGACCCCGTCGCACAATGTCTTTTCGCAGGTTACGGAGAGTGTCATATGAGAGAGACTCAGTGACAATCTCAACCTCTGGCTCCCTTGCTGACTGTGAGGACCCTCCTGGCTGACCCCCACTATCTAGGTGCTTTGTTTTAATCTTAGATTTCCTAGTTTCCACAGGGGCAACTGCTGCTGGCTGTGGCTGCCCCTGTGATCCAGCTGGAACCTGGACAGATGTAACATCTACGGGTTCCACTGCAGCACCATCAGACTCTCCCTTTTTAGGGCAGGGGGAGGGTTTCTCACTAGCTGGGGAAAAGTGCTCCTTCAACACCTGGCCCATGTCCCGTATCTCCTTCACTAGAACCCCCACCCAGTCTGGCTGGTTCATTTCTGCAGTGGGCTGTGGGGCAACACCAGGCTCTGGGGCAGCATCTCTAGTCCCTGGGACAGGGGCAGGCTCTGGGGCAGCATCCCTAGTCCCTGGGGCAGGATCAGGCTCTGGGGCAGCATCTCTATTCCCTGGGGCACAGGGAGACTCTGGGGCAGCATGTTTCAGGGTTGTTATCCAAGCCAGTATTCCCTTGTTTCTGAATGCTAAGTAAAACAGGCCCATCAGCAACACCAGCCACTGAATAATAACACTAGCAATTAAAGCAGATCTGAAATCCTTGAAAACTAGTGGGGTGGCCTCAAACAACCGGGTGACGGGTTGGGAGAAAATTTCCCTTGCATTCATTGCCTTACAGTAAGTACCATTGTTGAAATAATCCCAGAAACATGCAGTTAGAGTACGATAGCTCTGGATCCGTGTGGCCAATTTCCAGAAAAAATTAAAAAACCATGAATTCCTGACATAATCAATCCACCACACAAATCGGATTATAGCTACAATAAATTTGGTGAGGGGGCCCATATTCAAATAAGGGCTTGCAAATGGGAGAGAAATATCTGTGACCACGTGGAGCCCAAACCAGATTAAACTAGACAACATGTTGCTGCTCAAGAGCTGTTACTCCTGTCTTAACTCGCCTTTTAATGCCCTCTGCCCCACGTTGGGGTCGCCAAAATCTGTCCTGGTTTCTAGGACAGGGTTCTGCCAAATAAAAAGCAGAAGTTCCCCTTTGGAATAGAGAAATTAATTTCACCCCCTCTAAGTGTTATAGTTGTTTCAAATCAAGGACCCAAGGCAGAGATAAAGGGTAGAAGTAACAGCTCTTTACTACTATATCTAACTGCACAGGTAGAAAACAACAGCAGTTATTAAAATTACCGACAAAAAACAGAAGAAAATAACCCAGTTCCAGTCCTTTCTTTAGCCGCGGACACACTCCGTCTGTGTTCGTTCTCAGGGGTGTAACACATGCAGCAGAGCAGGCAGGAGCGAGGGAGGTGAGGGTGAAAACAGCCGTGGCCGGGCTGGGCTCAGGTGGGAGCAGCTCCTCGCTCACCGTTGTGTCCAGAGATCAATTGTATTCCCGAGGTAGGAGGCTAAGCAGGAAAGATGCAGAGAAGTTGACACAGGTGTCTGGCTCTCCTGCCCTCTGGCCACGTGCGGAGCAGACAGGGGGGTCCCTCCTCTCCGCTCCCTCGCCAGAAACACCAGTGCCCTCTGAGTAGCACCGCCGGAAGCCCCGTCCAGGGTTGTCACAAGACCCTGGGCGCAGCTGGCAGGTTTTGTTAACATCACAATGGGAAAAATTCCCCAAACTCACGCAGTAAAGGAACAAAAAAACCCAATCCCCAACACCAACCCAGGATCCCCTCTTGGAGAGGAGCCCAGGCCGTGTGCCCTGACCTGCACTGTACCACACATTTCCCTTCTTGGCTCGCATGAGCTGTCCCACCACTTCTTTCTCCTGTCTATGAGCATGTCCATTGCCCTGCATGGACTGGTGGGGCTCGGATGTCTCGTGTTTGCTCCCCTACTCCATGCGTTTCTGCACAGGCACTGGAAAGACACCCAACCATGGTAATTTCCCAGAAGCCCAGAGGATTTTCTTTTCCCCCACAGATATTCCACATGTGTGTGCACACTCTCACTGTGCACCCCTTTCAGCCCTTTGGTCTTTCATTTTTTGAAGCCTGTCCTGTTCATATCATTCCTCACCTGTTTTGTACCAACATTTCCTGATGGGCAAAGACTCAACAAGCCCATTCTTTGTTATAGAAGGCCAGGATGGGCTCTTGAAACTGCAGAGTCTCAGAAGTTGAATCTGCCTCTGGTCATCAAGGGTTTATGACACAGAAGTTGAATATCATGAAGGAATTGGTCAATGTGCAACACCTCCTTCACTCTTTGATCCTCACTCCCAAGGTTTCTGTGCTTCTACACAACAAGGAACAATCATTTTGCCAACTTTCTCCTCTTACCTAAAACTCTATAAAGACTTTCTAAGGTACTAAATGATCCTCAGGCACCAATTTTAAGAGCCTAGAGGGCACATTCCTCCTGCTTCTGAGCACTGAAACAAACAAGAAAAAGCAGACAGGCTCCTGCAAGTCAGAAGAATTTTCAGAAATACTTTCAAATAACAAACGGATAATTTTCCAGCTTTCTATAGAGCTTAACTCCATGAAACTTTTCAGAGGTGTCATGTAATCCCCAAGTTCTCAGTCACAGCTCAAGATTTCAGATACTATTTTAGATCCTTCCTTGAAAGCCATATGGTGTTTCTTCAGGTGGGATGTTGGGTGTAAAACCACGGAAGAAGTCATGTGACTGCCTGTATAATCCAAATTTCTCTGTAGTGGAACAGTTTTTACAAGGAAATAGATCACTGTGTACCGGGGCCGGAGTACCACAATGATACAAACAGCATAGGGACCTGTACAAAAACAAAAAGAGGCGAAAAGGGTGAGATATTTTGGGAAAGAAAGGACATGGGTGACTGCAATTATTAAGTGGAGAAATAGAGCATTCTTTCTTGCACCCATGGATAATTAGGACTAATATTTGACTTTTCATCTCCTGTTTTACAACAGTTTTGAACACCATGAGCAAAGAGTGAGGTATTGGAATAATTCTTAGCAGGATGAAGACAGATCAGCTTACATTTGGACCAGGGACACTCTCACAGTTCTACCAAGTAAGTGACATATTTTTATTACTAAAATTTCATGTTACATTGAGGTGGAGGTGAAAAAAGGAATTTAATGGTTTGGGTTCACTATAAGGATTTTCATCTGCAGTAATCCCTTGAGTGCACTCTCACTCCAGCCAGGCTTTCAAGCCTGTACAATAAAGGTGTATGTCACCCAAGCAATGTTATCATTCTGAAGAAAGGTCTCTTCTTTTCCATGCTGTTCATTGTTTTCTAGCTAAAGACAGGATATTTTCAGGGCTGCATAGAAACTCTGGGATTCTGATTGATAGTAAAAGACATTGGGCTTTAAGTATCGAAGTCCCTTTCAAGTCTGCTGAAATTCTTGATAAATTGAAGCCAAAGTTTCCAGGATGTGAGCAACCTCCCTGTCTTGGTTTTTAATTCCTTTGGGAGCTACTAATATGCATTTTAAGGTGTTTAGAGCACAAATAATTTACTATCCAATCTTTTGCGAACTCTCCAAATCAAAAGAACATAAAATAACAACCATTAGTGTCACTGTGGGATACTCCAGGCATATTCTGTTGAGTGCTCAGTTAAGAGCCAAGAAGATTTTTTCCTTTTGGTTTGGGTTGGATTATTCCAGATCAAACATTAATTAAGAATGCTAAGGCCCATCACTTTTTAGAATAGAGGGCTCCTCCTGTGGCTTTATAAAGTGAAGGAGAAGTACAACTTTTTGTCCAAATAAATTGCCAGAACATAAACCACAAATCCTTGCCAGAAGCCAGCAGTGATAGGAAATCATGGCTGGATTGTTACAATGCAACCAGTGGGACTCGAATGAGGCTTCTGGGCTCAGATAAAACAAATCTTCTGCTCTCTGAACTACAATTGCACTGTGTGCATTATTCTTTCTGAAGATCTTGCCCACCAGAGAAGCAGATTGTTTGTATTGTGACTGTTTGGAAAGCCTGGAGAGGAGACCACATGAAAAGCCTTTCATGATCTTCTCAGAGAACACCAAATGCACAGGACTGACAGACGCTGGCAAATCTGGGTACAACACCTGGGAAGGAAATGTGTATAGGAAGAAGAGCAAAAGGAACCCTTTTTGATTTATGCATTTTAACTGTGTGTTACTGCTGCACTTGTCTTTGGGAATGGAACTCAACTGACCGTGGAGCCAAGTACGTATCCTTTATACATTACCATTTTCTGACTTGTTACTCTTTCATTTTTCCCCTTTTAAAATATTTTATTCACCATAAAATTCATGCTTTTCACTCACTAATTAGACTTTTTATGTGCAATGTTTGGCATGCAACTAGATAATTTGTATGTAAAAATATTCTAATCCCACTTCTCAGTGTTGCCAAAGAACTTGAACTCCACAAGGGAAGTTCTGTCTGCTATCATTCTGAATTTCTTTGGGGCATACATCTATCTACTTATTCAGGCTTCTTACTAAGATTTCCATAAGTCATTGTTGGGTTTTAAAGTTAGTCTTGGACAGTCTAAAGGGAAATAAAGTGTCTATGGAAGTTGGCACTGCAAGTTCCTAAGACTATCTATTGTGTCTGAGTTAAAAATACAACACTGATAGCAGAGAATTCTAATGAATAAAAGCATAAAATAAAATCTTATGCAGCATTTCTGTACTAGCATAATCTTACTAAATTGTTCAGAGTTTCAGTTCAGCTGAACCGGTCAAACCAAGTTAATGGATGTTCGATTTCTGTTTGGTGTCTGGGAGGAAGAGTAAAAAAAAAAGAGTATTCACTTAAGTCTCATGAATATGCAAGGAAACCCAGATATAAACGTTATGTTTTGGAATTAAAATCCTGAGAAAGCAGAATCAGTGGACTCTTGCAGTGGCATTCGTAAAAGTTCCCTTTTTGTTTGTAGGTCCCTTATAAAATCAAGGGTTCACATACAAGCAAAAGCTTTAGCAAAAGGAAGCTGCGATCCAATAAAATCTCCTATAAAATATGGCCCCCATACCCCTTTTTGTCTTTAATCTGTTCTTTTGGAAGAAGCAGCCAGAAATACAGATCACAAAAAGACAGCAATCCATAATGATACAAATTAGTCACAGCTGGAGTACATGTGAACTTTTGGTCATTCAGCACTTCAGCAATCCTGCAATAAAATCAATCCTCTCTAAACCATGCTTTTCTTTACAGACATTCCAAAAACTTCCATCCCTCAAGTCATTGTGATGAAGTCAAAGAAACTGGAAGAAGGTGACAGCCCTGGGAAAGCAGCTTGTTTGGCAAGGAATATTCAGACAAAGAGCATCAGCTTGGAGATGACCTCTAAGGAGGTTGTATATGAACAGAGCACATCCATTTTGACATCAGAGGGGCTGTACAATGCAATTAAAGTGGTCAATGTGACAAACGACACAGAGGTGACCTGCACGGCCAAATTCAACAGCAGCACAATAAAAGCACAGCCAGGTACAGTTTGGTGGCACAGCTGTCACTTATTTCTGGAGACAGTGGCCTGGGGGGCTTTGTGCTCTCCTTCCTGACAGTATTGCTCTGGGTTGACAGCATAAATGAGAAAGACATTGGGGATTTCAGTAGGGAGACCTGAAAAATGTTTCAAAGCATCTAAAAAAGGGTTTCAACTGTTTAATTAATTGGAGATTACTTGGATCTTTTTTTGGGGAGAAGAAGGAAGACACAAAATTTGAATTTCCTGTGAGGGTTTCTAAACTAAGTAAATTGATATATTTTGAGGGATTGTTTTCGCAGTCCTGAAGGTGATTCAAATAGTAAAATAAAAACAATGCAGGAATATTTCTGTTTCCTGCAGTTGCATGGAAAAATTGTCACCTTGAATAATATTGGAATCAATGACTGATCATCTGATCAGCCCCAAATTTCCCAAGTTCCTACAGGAAATGATACATGAACATTTCTTGTAATCCTGTATAAAATGTGGATATAGTTTAAAATGCCTTTTCTTTATCATGCTACAGAAGAGGAGGCTGAAGAACCAGTGGCAGGGCCCTATAAGAGGGTTTGCAACAGCACAGAGCCCTCAGCACAAGGTGAGTTACCCAAACAGGGGGTGAAGTTCCATTGCTGTTTGGGGGATAAAGGCATGGGAATGGATTTTCTCCAGCCCACAGGAGGCAGAACACAACACATTCACCAGACCCAGCTGCTGTTCCATGATTGCTCCTGCAGTTACACACAAGCCCCAGGAAGCCAAAAGCAGCAGAGACAGACCCTGGGCTCCCCTGTTGCTGCCATGTTCTCTATCGTCTGTTCCTTTCTGCTCTTCCTTTCCCTGAGACCATCCCCTGGGCATTGTCCCACTTTCTGCCAACATCACAGCATCAACACCCAGACCATGATCCCTCTGCTCTTTTCTGGTCCCTGAGCAGATGCTGAAGGGCAGAGAGTGAACATGCTGTCCATGGCTCTGCTGGGTTTGAGAGTCCTGCTGGCAAAGAGCATTGCCTTCAACACCCTCATGAGTATCAAGCTGTTTCTTCTCTGAGGTAAGGGAGCTCTCAACTGTCAAACACTGGTTCCTAGGCTCTTTGCCTAGGAACCCTAACCTAACCCTAACCCTAACCCCCTTTGCTCTTCCAGTCATGGGGAATGAAGGCAGGAAGAGCCTAAGGAAGACCAGGAAAGAACGTGAACCAGCAGCACAAGGGGCTTGAACAAGCAGGGCCAGAGCAGCTGACAGAGACCAGCCAGGACACAAGGCAGCAGCTTCCCCTGAAAATATTGAACACTGTTCACTCCTGCCTGGCCAGCTGATTTACACTGAAGAGTTTTAAATGCTTTTGCTGTTTGCTCTCCTCTGAGAACTAAAGGGAGTGGATTTATCCTCATCCTCCTGCTAAGTAATCTCCCCACTCTTGTGCCATTTGCACACAAGTGTCCAAGCTGCTTCAATAGCTTTGAAAACTCCAATGCTCACCCTAGATATCTGGCCTTTTAAAAGCACCTTTCCCAGGCATGTTGTGTTACTGCTTGTGCCACTGCAGTAGTGCTGCTGAGGGAATTCAAACCCAGTAGTTGCTATTTGGAGCTTTGGATTTTAATCACTTTAATAAGCGTGTATTGCAGATGAGAAGAGCTGTGTAGGATCTGATGTCATTCAACCAAATAATGTTCATCTTTGTATTAATCTTTTATTTCTTCTGCCAAATGTAATGCAAGTGCATTTTAGGTTACTGTAGCAGTGATGGAAATAAATTTCTACTAGGCCAAAATGCTGTTTGTTTTCTGTGCTTTTTCTTCTGAATCTGGGATGGAGATTGCTGAAATCCAGCTATCCTAAAGCCCACTAAAGATCATAAACACAGCTTTGATAATGTAGATCTCCTGTGGCTGTTTGTGTCTTTTGCAGACTCTGTGCAGGAAAGTGTCTCTCTGGCACACTCAGGAGCTTCAGGGAGGAGAGATCTTGCTGAAAGCATGAGGGAGGAAAATGCTCCCAGCAGCAGAGAAGAAACCCTGCTGTTGTTTGGCACTCAGGGATAGGAGGAAGAGGCCACCAGGAAGTAATTTCGGGTGGTTTGATGGAGTGATAGTTTCCATGGCAACTTGGTTCTTACCTAACAGAGCCCAGCTCACACCTTCCCCAGCTCATCCCCCTCTCACAAGCTACAGGCAGGATGCTGTGGTCACCAGTTGTGACTCAGTTACAGCAGGCAGCATTAACCCTCCCCTGCTTTGGAGAAAACAAGTAAACCACATCCTGCAGGGGAAATAAGGCTTTTCTGCCCCTGGCTGAGATCCTGCTGGCCTCAAGAGCGCCTCTGCACAGCACACAGCAACATGTGCTGCATTCAGCTTGCTCAGGTCAGAGCCTCAGGCCCTGCAGACACCCAGAGAAGACCCTCAGCCCTTGCAGCAGCTATGTGAAATTTGCATGGCAAATCCAAATCCAGGAAAATGCTCATTTAGTGCATTCCGCCACCATAATGGAATTCAGGGGGAGCCAATCACCAGGATTTTTATAATGATTTTCCATTGACACCCAGAACCTTTTTGTCAATCACTCCACACCTTTTCCCAGTCTCTCAGGCAGATTTAGATTTTGAGATACTCCCTGTGTTGGTTTGTAAAGTTTTCCTGAAATTTTTACCTGCCGAGACCTGGACAGTCTCCTGGGCAGCACCTGACAAGCACCAATCAGTGTTGGATTTTTACGACTGACACATTATTGCACAAATGAGAAAGTTTATGTTTGTGAAATACACACGTAAAGACAAAAAACCTGCGGAAAGCTCTTTTTTCCTTCCGGCCTCTTGCAAGGTGACACCAGCCCAGGCCCCCTCCACATTGCCCGGGACGGGCAGGGGCGGGCTCTGATCCAGGGCTCGGGAAGCCACTGGGCCCTGTTTTCCACCAGGGGCCCCAATAACCAGGAGGAGAAGAGGCTGTTGCTGAGATCCTAGCCCTGGGCACGGCCCCGGCTCGGCAGAACCCTGCCCTGCTGCTGGCCCGGAGCGGCTCCGGGTGGCCGGGCCCGCCCCGCCGCTCGCACGGCCTGGGGCAGAGACAGCTGGGGTAGAGAACAGAACGGGGCTGGGGTAGAGAACAGAACGGGGCTGGGGGAGAGAACAGAACGGGGCCTGGGGGAGAGAACAGAACGGGGCCTGGGGGAGAGACGGGGCTGGGGGAGAGAACAGAACGGGGCTGGGGGAGAGAACAGAACGGGGCCTGGGGGAGAGACGGGGCTGGGGGAGAGAACAGAACGGGGCTGGGGGAGAGAACAGAACGGGGAGAGAACAGAACGGGGCTGGGGAGAGAACAGAACGGGGAGGGGCGGGGGGGGAGAGAACAGAACGGGGAGAGAACAGAACGGGGCTGGGGCAGAGAACAGAAGGGGCCTGGGGGAGAGAACAGAACGGGGCCTGGGGGAGAGAGCAGAATGGGGCCTGGGGGAGAGACAGCTGGGGGAGAGAACAGAACGGGGCTGGGGGAGAGAACAGAACGGGGAGAAACAGAACGGGGCCTGGGGGAGAGAACAGAATGGGGCGTGGGGCAGAGACAGCCGGGCCCTGTTCTGGCAAAGCCATTGCCACTCCTGCCTGCTGGGCAGGGTGAAGGGAAGACCCCCAGCCCGCGGCTGGAATAAATGCAGGAAATGCCAGAAAAGAGCCATGGAGCCAGAAAACTCATCACCATTTTCTGGCTGGGCCCTACAGTCCTAGCCAGCACCAGCATGGCCTAGAAAGACTCTGTATCATAAAACAACTCCCAGCGTGGGCCTGGAAAAGATTACAGAACAATCTGCTGCTTGGGCAAGGTATTGACTCTTTCACTGCCCAGAATGACCCTTGCAGACACTTTGTTCTCTCTCCTGAGTGAAAGAAGAGGACCAAGATGGTGATACACACAGAAACAGCATGAAAACACCAAGGTCAGACAAAAGGAGGAGTTGGGTCCCAGATGAGGGAAGGAGGAGAGTTGGGGGCTGAAATTTCTCCTTTTTTAAGCTATGGAGAAGAGACTCTTGTATGTTATAGGCACACAAGATATCATGGGGTGGATCAAATATTCTAGCTGTAGATATGAGGAGAGGTATTGGTGTTAAAGTAAGCAAATGTTGAAATTGCTGTGGTCCCCTACGTTTGAATAGTGGGAAGACTCCTGGTGCTCCCCAGGGAAGAAGAAGAAGAAGAACTATTGTTTTCAAAGATGAAGTGAGCTTTTGTTTGAACTGTTATAATCCTTAAAGTGTGCTTCTTAAGTTGTTATGGTCCTCAATAATAGTTATGGGAAAACTATGAGTCGAGGAAGGGATTTTTACATAGTGATCAGATCTCCATTCTCCCGGGCGGCTGATCACTGTGACATCAAGGCCACCAGAAAGCTTTCTTGTGGAGAAATCTCCATAGACTGAAGAGGGAAGACTCCTCTCCCAAGTGAATTGGTGAAAGACTATTTTAGAGATGGTAAACTGACTTGTGTTGTTTTCTATATGTTTTAAGTGTGAAAAGAAGGAGGGGGAGGAAAATGGTCTAAACTTTTATTCTGAGATTTTTTTCTTATAGTTTTAGTAATAAAGTTTCTCTTTGTACCATTTAAAGTTGAGCCTGTTTTGCCTTCCTCCTAATCCTATCTCACAGCAGGAGAATTTCAAATTGGCAAACCAAAACCACTACACTCCCATAGACAAAAACAGTGGAATCAGATGTACAGGAGGAAAAGTTCAACAAGGAAAGGAAAACAAGCAACAACAAAACCAAATAAAATCCAGGCAATCAAAACAGAAATTAACTGAGGGTTACCTAGGGTTACCCCCATTACCTAAGGTTGTGGGTGTGTGTGGTGTGTGTGTGTGAAAAGACAGTGCGTGCAAATATAAAAAGGAACATGGCCTAAAAGCTTAGTAACAACACTCAAACTTAACAGTTCTTTAAACTTAATTTATACCTTAATTTAGTAATTTAACAGAGGGAAAGCACTTAACTTATACCAAACTTAATTTATAGCTTAACTGTAACAATCTAACAGGGGAATAACACTTAACAGCATTTAACCTAACTTATAACTTCAGTTCAAACGTAGCAACTTAACTTCTCCATCCCTTGGGTCTGTAAAGGGAGCCCCTTCTCCATCCCTTGGGTCTGTAAAGGGAGCCCCTTCTCCATCCCTTGGGTCTGTAAAGGGAGCCCCTTCTCCATCCCTTGGGTCTGTAAAGGGAGCCCCTTCTCCATCTCTTGGGTCTGTAAAAGGAGCCCCTTCTCCATCTCTTGGGTCTGTAAAGGGAGCCCCTTCTCCATCTCTTGGGTCTGTAAAAGGAGCCCCTTCTCCATCCCTTCCCCCCCGAGCCCCCATTAACAGTGTGAAAAGGCGGCCGAGCTCGCGCCACAGCGCCCCCTGCAGGGCAATGACCGCACTGCCCTGCCCAGCCGGGAGCCAGCAGCGCCCCTGCTGGCTGTGCCCAGAACTGCAGCCAAGGGGAAAGTGCTGGGTCTGGGGTCTGGGTCTGTTTGGTGCTGCTGCTGGCAGCATTGATGGTTTGCCTTGTTATACACAGACATACCGGTAAAGAATTGGTGTTCCTTTTCCCATCTATTTGCCTGAAAGCCCCTAATTTTCAAAGTTATAATAATTGGAGGGAAGGGGGTAATATTTATCATTTCATGAAGGTTCCCGCCTTCTTTGGCACACACCTGTGTTTCAAACTGTGACAGTCTCATGCAGAGTGTGGTATCTGACATCTGCCCTACTGAGCAACTCAAAATGGTGAGGGC